>JACXGJ010004879.1:0-5000 GCA_016801105.1 Esox niger
TTTCATCCCTCCATCCCTTTACATTGTGTTTCCATTCTTTCATCCCTCCATCCCTTTACACTCTCACATGTGGATTTTAACCAATAAAACACGTCAGTAAACATAATAGTACGTCAAGTCGTTGCTCACCTGTATTTATTAATCATACATACATGCAAATAATTATTATGAATGAAGCAAAAAGACATCTGAATCACTTGTTTCTGTCTAAATCATAGATTTTTGTCTAAATCACTGGTTTCTGTCTGAATCATTGATTTCTGTTGTAATCACTGGTTTCTGTCTGAATCATTGGTTTCTGTCTGAATCACTGATTTCTATCGGAATCACTAATTTCTGTCTGAATCACTTGTTTCTGTCTAAATCACGGATTTCTGTCCAAATCACTTGTTTCTGACTAAATCACTTATTTCTGTCTGAATTACTTATTTCTGTCTGAATCACTTATTTCTGTCTGAATCACTGATTCATTTTCAAACATGCAATGTGGAGATGTACTGCGTATGTGAAAATACAGAGGACTAGAAACTTCCTGTATACATTTCAATGTACAAATTTAGAAATGCTAATATATTTCCAAGAATTATTTGGTTGTGGCCAATCTTCTGTGAGGAAGGCTGCTGGTTGTAGGCCTCCGCCTAAACTACATTCTTAACACATTCTGGCCAAAACATCAAAGATCAATATTTTGAAAAGCTTAGGTGTGATTTGGTTTTGAATCAAATCCCTACAAACCCAGCAGCTCTCCAGATAAAATCAGCTAATATGTGTTTTAGACAGTTGCTTAATATAGACAATATGGTACTTGATGCTTAAGAACTATAGTCAGAGGCCAGCAACCTTTTATTTAGATTTTAATGGGCTACCAATAGATGATGCCAGTTATTGTGGTAATTTGAGGGGAGAAACTTAGCAGCCATGACTCCAAATTCAAAGCCTAGAATAATTTAATTCAATATGTTTTAAAATACCCTGAAATTAAAGTTGACTGTCCATACTTTAATGTCGTCATCATTGTATCATTCAGATCCAATGAGCTGGAGTACAGAGCCAAAGCAAGGAAATGTGTGTCACTGTCCAGATACTTATGGACTGCACTGTCTATAATTCATATGTAATATCTCTGTTAACATTCAGCACATTTCGTCACAAAACAGTTTTAACTGACTTTGCAAGCTAATGACAGCATCGCCATCTGTCAAATTGCATTTGGATGATATGATGACAAGGGTGGCAGTGTTGTTTCTACTAAATATTAGCCTGTTTTAGCTATTTTGATGTATTTTCAAGTTACTATAGTATATTTCAGGCTAAACAGTTACTAGATCCTGTGTTATTAGTTATTAGTCCCTAATCAACTGGTCCTCAATAAAACTAAGGAATCTATAGTGTTAGTGACCAGGGCATCAACTCAACCAAGTGGTGGACAAATGATCCATGTATTATTCTCTGATGTCTTAACTGCTTTTTCATGTGTGATGATCTGACACCTGGCCTCTCTGCTGCAGAGTAGCCAATCAACTGTTTGCATGGATTGCGACGATTAATTGGCGCAGATTTGAATAAATGAATGTGTTTTGTGATTGTCAGTCAGTTAACAGTATTGAAATTCAAGCAAACAATTCAACACCACTATTGTGTGGATAGGTAGGAAGATAGTCAAAGGTAGGATAGACTGTCAACTGAATGCAATAAACAAGAAAAAATACACTACCTCCCCTGATGGCCAAAAAACCAAAAAGACCCTGTGCCAGCAGATTAATTATATTAGATATCTATCGGCACTATAGGACACCACAGTCAATGTTAAAATATCCCTTATGGACCCATTTAAATCAGGGCTCTGTTCATGGCGTTGCTATTGAAAAGATGGTACAGAAAGTGTGAAAGCTGTTAAAAAGGAAGGGACAAACACTGCAGCTACAGTATCTTCAAACTGGCAGGGCTCCTTGGCAATTACAGGCCATTACAGGGTAAGAAAAATGTCCTTTCAGCGGGCGCTATGGCAGCAGCACTATCGGCCTGTACCCATCTGACGTGCTGGTCTTGTGATTACAGCCATGTTAAGAGCTGAGAGGGGGAGAGAGATCTGTACGCAGCCAGATTACAGACCGGTCACTTACAGAAAGGAAGGGTGGGTGGGGTGATTGGGAGGGAAGAGGTGGTGATGGGTTTAATATAAGAAACCTGCCAGCATAATCACCTCTTCCTTATCCCAGCCAGCATCAGCCTCATTTTGCGACAGTTTCAGTCTTATCTGCTGCCATTCTCTCTCTATCCAGCCAAATCAAATTTGCTCCAGCTAGGGGGATTGACAAGGAAGGGAGGTATACAGGACTGATAAGGCCAAAACTTGTAGTTTTTACTTGATGTGTTTTTTTTTCCTAATTTGAAATTACCAGTTGGCTTGGCACGCTTATCTCCCTGGCATTAGCGGGCTGTCACGCTGTGGAGGTAGGCAGGCAGGCTGGAGCGACGAGGCCAAGAAAGGCCATGGAAGGCTGGCTGGTGAGAAGGGATAGCAATGTGCTGCTACGGGAGATGGAGGGAAGCTGAGCTGAACTAAATCACAACGATGCCCGTTCTCCATTTACAGCAGCACTACGATGTATCAGCCTCCTACAGGAAAGCTCTGCTTTCAGCTACTGCAGAGCCAAATCTACACACACGCACATGCACACACGCACACACACACGCACACACACGCACACACACGCACACACACGCAAACACACCTAAAACCGAACACTTAAGCCATAAAACGCCTTTTTCAAAATGAGGACAGGCTATTCCTATTTTTTGTATTTTCCTGGATTAACCACAGTTCGGGAGATTGTTGTCCCCATTCCTAAAAGGAAACTCTCGCACACACACACACAAACACACACACACACACACACACACACACAACCTGGGCACCCGTTGTCTCTATCTCTCACCATGTCTTACACACCACAGTAGTAGGCCTATTGTGTAATGGTACTCGCTCTGCAGACTTTTATATCTGTAGTGAATGCTGCTTGAGTTACCATTTTATGTGAATTCATCTTTACCCCATGAAAAAAGCTGTCACCGCCATGCCTCAGAATATCCCCTGTGCCATTTACCTAGCATTAGTCATGCATTTAAGTGAAGAATAGGTTTGAAAAGCACATATGGCACAAATATATATATTGTGTGTGCGTGCGTGCGTGTGCGTGTGCATGTTTGTGTGCATGTGCGTGTGCGTATTTGTGTGCATGTGCGTGTGCGTATTTGTGTGCGTGTGCGTGTGCGTGTGTGTCTGTGTATATGTGTGCGTACCTCCCATTTAGTATATAAAGAATTTTTGTAGACCTACTTCCATGCACGTGAGATGTGCATACGCATTTACAGTGTGTGCATACGTTTTTGCGCAGGGGGTGCAGTTCTATGTTCTCTCTTTGTGTGTGTGTATGTTCAGTCTTCTACTCAGCAAACACAGGAAGCAATCCCTGTTCTCATTGCTTTGGTAAATAATTCCTTTGAAAAAATGAAAAAAATCCCTTTGAAAGAAAAATTGAATACGCACACATTGTTAAATCCTCAACTTATGGAAAGAGCTTCAGGGCATGGAGATGGACTCGCATTTTAAAGTTATATTTTAAAAAAAACGAACAATTTGGAGAAAAAAAACATCTGCATCGGCCTTGAAAATATTCTTCTCGACTCTCCTTGTAAAGCACTGTTATGTGTGTATGCATACTAAATAAACATGGTCAGAATCATTTAACATCTAATCACATTGGAATCTCAACAGCACAGCGTTCAGTAGAGGCAAATGTTCTGTATTGTTTGTTAAATGATCATGAATATATTTGAAACATGCATACAATATTAAATTGTTAGCTTCTTTCTCTATGAATGCACACCATCTTTGTTTACAGAGCAATATGAATATGTGTAATTACTATTTATATATTGCCTCAAATAATGAATTACAATTTAGTAAGCTGCATCTTTCCTCTCCTATATTTGCAGCATGTTTCCCACTCTCCATGCACATTCATTTCCTCAGACATTATGGAAGCATGAAATACATACCATTACTTGGATTGACAGAAAGTTATAACGAGGAGTTTTGCTTGACCTTTAGGTCAAATACAGGGCGTTGTGAAGTGAAATTAGCTGAGATGAGCAGGAAGGCTGCTAATCATATATTAGTCATTACAACATTAGATAAAGCAACCATGTCAAGTAGTTGCACTTGAAAGTATTTACTGTAAGGCACTCTGTGGTGAGATATTACACTGAGAATAAATACCTTGATGTTGAATATAATATCTAATCTGCCTGAGATGAACACCTAATTTCTTTCTTAGATCCGGGTGAAGGTTAACGTAGCCCGCAGGGCCTCTACCCCATGACACAAAGCATGACAAAAACAGAAACATGGAAGAGCAAAAGAGGCAGAAACAGGGAATGAGTGAATGACAAACAGTGAGAGAGGCAGTGAGAGACGAGCAGAGAAGCTGTGACAGACGAGGAGATACAGAAAGAAGATGAGAGGAGAAAGGAGAGAGGAGACATGCTGTTAGAAGAGAAAGGAGGTGAGAAAGGAGCAGGGGGAAGTCAGTGGAGCAGAGGGAAAACGGTGAGACTGGAGCAGGGAGAGAGATGGTGAGAGGGGACGAGACAGAAAAGGGGGGACACCATGAGAGGAGACATGGTGGTAGGAGATGGGAGAGAGAACCTGAGAGAGGAGAGAGGTGAAAGAAGCTGAGAGAGGAGAGGAGAGAGGTGAGAGAAGCTGAGAGAGGAGAGAGATGAGAGAAGCTGAGAGAGGAGAGAGAAGCTGAGAGAGGAGAGAGGTGAGAGAAGCTGTGAAAGGAAAGGGGAGGGAGGATAAGAGAGAGTGGTGAGAGATGCTGTGAGTGAAGAGGGGAGAGTAAGATGAGATGAGGCGGAGATACATCAATACAACATGTAACCACGGCAACAGGTAATTTAAGAACTTCATTGTCATGCCTTTTTGTATTTTT
>JACXGJ010004879.1:7500-42537 GCA_016801105.1 Esox niger
CACCCTTTCTGTCTGTCTCTCTCTGCCTTACCACTTCCCTATCTGCCCCCTCTAGCTGTCTCACCACCCATTCCTCTAACACATTCTTTTCTCGCACTTCCTCCAGCTTGTCAAAATGAGATCACACAATATCAGTGAGGGGAGGGGGTGGAGTGCAACACACTCCAATTGGCAATGAAGACTATGGCAGAATTTAAACAAAATCTGTGATTGCATTTAGCCTCTATGTTGTTCAGTGCATCCAGTCTATAGGCATCACGTGCCATTAGAATCCCATTTCACCATGTTGAATGTACAACAAAATAATTATGCTGGAGTTCTTTCCCTGTTGTGTATAACACCTCTCATCTGTGTAGCACACTCTCTCCGCACGCTCAAAACCAGTGTGTCCAGGACTGCGGGGCCTTCCAAGGTGCAGCAGCATGCACGACTGGCAGGACGTCTCGGTTTCCACGCGCGCATGCGGCATGGAAGAGCGCACGAGCCCTGTCCTGTTGAGATGGGAGTGAGAAGAGGGCGGCGGGCCCTGTCGCGATGAGAGGAGCGGGGAGAGAAGAGGGCAGCGGGCCGCTGGCTGGGAATAGAATCCGTAATGCAGTCCCCGAGCACCGAGCACACACTGGCCAGGGCCCAGGCCAGCCACATGGAGGAGGCAGATAAGACTCTCGGCCCTGGGCCTGCTGCCAGAAAACAGCCTCTCCAATGCATGGAGCGTTCGGAGACACTGCAAGGCTTTGGCCTACGCTCCAGTCCATCCATCGCCTACTGATGCCTCTATTACAATGGTTGCCCCTCGGCTACATGGGTCTGCGCCAACCGCACCCTATTATAATTAGAGGAAATGTGAAGTGCCCCGGACACTGGCAATTGATCTGCTTCTGACAGTCCAATATTTCTATCAGATAAATAGTATTAATAAACCTTGGTTTCCACCTAGGCTGGGACTGGAGATCTGGATAGGGATTGGAGGCTGGAGGCACGAGGAGAGAGGGAGGGGGTCTCAGTGCAATGTTCTTTGTGTTTTCTGCTCTGTCCGTGTGGGTTTGTCTTGGAAGTGGAGGAAATTTGAGATGTTTGCATTAAACACTAGATTCTCGTTCGTTTCAGCAACTTAAACCAGCTCTTTATCACATCTATAGTTGACAAGTAGGCTTCCAGGCAAATCTGCTGGATGAGAGTTTCAAGCAGAACACAATCTTTCCCACTATTCTATCTGGTTTCTTATTTTTCAATGGGTATGTGAAGACAGTTTTGCTGGGTGAATGAGACTTGAGCTGTTTGGAAGTCTGAGTGAATCCAGGTCAACCTGACAAACACACAAGTTTTATTGACGTTTTGAGGTTGTTGAAATGTTTCCGTCTCTTGTTTCCCCCCCATGACTCCAGGGAAGGAGGCTCACAGGATGACAGCTTTACTACACATCCCAGAAGGTTGGAGTTGCAGGGTCACATGATCGGGGATGCCAAGACAACAAAATGGCAGATTATATGATGGCTTGAGACAAATATCAAAGGCGACGAGGAACCAACTGTGAGAGCAGTTTGCATTCTCAGACAAGCCTTTGTTGGTCTATTTTACAACTCCGTTTCCAAAAAATTTGGGATGCTGTTTAAAATGTAAAGAAAAAAATGCAATGATGTGCAAATGATTTAAACCTTATATTCAATAGAAAACCGTAAAAAGAGAGCATATCCAATGTTGGAAAATATATGCCCACTTCGAATTTCATGCCAGCAGCACGTTTCAAAAAAGCTGGGACAGGGGCAACTGGAAAAGTTGTGTACTGCTAAAAAAATCTGTTGGAAAATCTCACAACTAATTTGGTTAATTTCCAACCGGTCAGTTACATGATTGGGTATAAAAAAACACACCAGAGAAGATGAGTCTTTCTGAAATAAAGATGGGGAGCGGGTCACCTCTCTGTGAAAGACTGCGCAGGCAAATAGTACAACAATATAACAATAATGTTTCTCAGTGTAAAATTGCAAAGAGTTTGGGGACCTCATAATCTATGGAACATAAAATCATTAAAAGATTTAGAGATTCCGGAGAAATCTTTGTATGCAAGGGACACGGTCGAAAACCAATATAGGATGGCTGCGATCTTCGGGCCCTCTGGCAGCACTGCATTAAAAACAGATACAATTCTGTCGTGGAAATTACTGCATGGGCTCAGGAACACTCTGAAAACCATTGTCTGTGAACACAGTATATTGCTGCATTCACAAATGCAGGTTAAAACTCTACCATACAAAGAAGAAACTATATATAAATAAGAAACAGAACGACTGCTGCCTTCTGGGCCTGAGCTCATTTAACTGAGGCGAAGTGGAAAACTGTCCTGTAGACTGACACATGAAATTCTTGCCCTTTGTCATTCAGTAGTGATGATCTGTAGCTTAGGATTCCCTGGAGTGCATGGATCACTGGATATAACGCAATAATTAAGTAACAGAATAAATAAATGCATCACAAATATTGCATTATAATTATCTTTATTTATTTTATATTGAATTAATGTCCTATGTCCTGAATTAAAGCCTATGTCAGTACTAAGGATATGACCAAACATCTAGTTTTATCTATATTATGTCATAGTCAATCAATATTTAATGGCAATAAGGCATCTCTATTTACCTTTTTTTAACACTCAACATAAATAAATGAATATAGGCCTTCAGCTGCAGTTCACAATTCAACACAAGGCGAGTCAAATGAAAAATAACAAGCCATTAGAGAACAATATTTGGACGGGTTTGCTAGGTTTCATGCGCGGCCAACCTCTTCATTGTCATTCCCTGTGAAGCTATGCAGACACTACCCACAGTACCACGGCACTCCGCGCGTCCGTCCCGTCTCCCTATCAAGCCCTAACTAGCAATCTCAGAATGTAGGACCCCTGTCACACCACACATATTGCAATCGGTCAGAGCTGTCATTATTCCCTAGTTCGCCAAACATACTGTAGAAGGAGATGTGGATGACGCCTGCACAGATGCATTTGTCTCTGTGTCCTCCTCTACGCTCCCCCTGCCCGCCTGCCTCCCTGGCTGGCTGCACCAAGGCTCCTCACAACAGCCGCGGCTTCATGTGTCATCGGCCAGGATGACAGTAATGCACTATTTATTTTCATCTTGAGGCAATGCCTGCATTATCAGTGTATAAGATGTATGGCAAGGCAGTATTAATGGTGTTCCTGCCCCCTGTGAAAGGAAAGAGGTCTCGACAAAACAAACAGTCTAGTCTCCCTTCTCAAGGAAACAGGGCAGGTGTATCAGAGACAAGAGTACAGATGACCGCTAGCTGTGTGCTCTCCTTCGGTGGTAAGGGAAGGATACAGAGGGGCAGGACGTGGATCTGCAACAGACCAGCCGACGCACAGTGATTCTAGTGGCACCATGTGTGTATCGTACATTGTGACATTTTGACCATAGAAATCGCAGGTGGGATGGGATATCAACACTAGCTGGCAGTTAATGAAGGCATGTCATGAAGCATGCAATGTATTGCAATGTCACCTACCAGGCTTCATGTATACCTATATTCAAATAATGACATAAAGACGTGCAGTGAATGGATTAATGAAATTACGTTCATCAGCAGTATGCCAGGTTACTTCTGTTATCCGCAAAGCATTTTTCCAAAATAATTGTTTGGCAAGCAGTTGCTGTTCAAGACAGTCTTAAACTGCACCTGTTTTCATTTCTCTGAACCTATTATTACAATAAGTCATTTTTACGCCACTGCACTCTTGAAAATACGGTTTCAGCAAGTATGTTGGGGGTCTGTTTGTCAGGACCAGGGCAGGACACGAGGAGACAGAGTTGTCTCTCTGTATTAGAACAAAACGTGCAGGAGTATTGAGCTCTCAGTGCGGGGGCAAGAGTGATCTAATTTCTCTGGCAACATGGCGGATTGAAAAAAGAGGTTGAGGGGGCGACTAAGAAGTGAAGGCTGAGAGGGGGGGATTAAAGCAAGAAGCCCTTTCGGCTAATTATAAAGCATAAGCTTGATTGGAAACCAAAACGTTTATTTCATATCATAATCCAACAAATGCATTTTATCATTTTTTTTATCTGCTCCGTTTATGGAAATATAGTTTTAATAAGGACCTCTTAAAGTGACGCACAGATGAGAGGCAGCCTAACATTTAACAAGGTTGTGAAAAGTGCTCTAATAAATGAGTTACCATTCCAATTCAATTATCATAGCCACCTATGTTTATTTCCTCTGATAATCCACAAACATGTAATATGCTACATGAGGAGAAAGGTGGAGTGGATTTAAATCCTTGTTCTTTATTAGCTGTAGACCTTTTAATAGAGCGTGGGCTGAATTGAGCCATTAATAAAGCGGTGCCAACCGAGTAATGCACTGAAATGTAAAGAAGGGCAGAATTTTTTAGGAGATACACCATGTTATTAACCATTAAGATTTCGGAATACATGTGAAGGAGAGTTCTGACCACTGTCTTCATCTCACCACTTTTCATTCTCCTATAGACGATAACGGGCAAAAGCTAATATTAGGAAATATTTATCATCCCCAGGAAACATCATAACTTTAGTTCTTGACTTGATTACATTGCCGCTTGTTAGCAAAACAAAAGCGTATTACCATAAAAGAGACCAATTGCTTTGGTTTATGAAAACAATTATTGCTCAATCCGGTGCCTTCAGTCGTGGACATGTGTCTTGTGAGAGGAGGTACTTAGAGCGTCAGTCCATGTGTCTAGTAGCAAAGCGCCCCTTAAAGCTGCAGCGGTGAAACTTCAATAGATTGTCAACGAGGTTACAGCTTCCAATATGCTGGAAAACGGGGCTTTTGTTTCCCCCATCAGTGGAGAAGCTGGATATTGGGTGGATATTTAAAGGGCGCTAATATAAAGGGGCCTGTCTGGTCGAGCAGCCAGGGAGTGTTTGTAGGCTACGCACCGGCTTCAGGGATGCCTGCGGCGGTTGAGCGCTCACAATCCCCAGAGAAGCGAAGCCGCCGCTGAGCGAGGAGAAAAATGGCTTTGATGGGGACAGGAGACAGAGTAGGGAAATACAGAGAAGGGAGAATGATAGAGGAGGGAAGTTAGGAGTGTGAGAGTGCGCGCTCAGGCAAACAAGTCTTTGAAGTATTTTAGTCTTGTGCATAAATAAAAAGAACATATGGATACCGTGGCATTCCTCAATTTTTTTCTGTAAAGGGTAAGATGATGCATCAGCTTATCTCTCATTAATGAACAAAAACAAAAGGTAGGACCAACTGCTTCCTGTAAATATAGCTAGGCTACATCGCTCTGGGCTAGGCTATAAATAGTTCTCACATAGTTCACTGTGAAGTTAGCTTATATAATGCAATGCACTACAGCACTGACAGATAAAACAAATACAAGAAATGAATTTCCTCTATACAGAAATGCTGACCAAAAAAAGGTCAGGTCAAAAAGGCAATTAGTCCATTCTTAAAGTTATCTATTGGAATGAGAAATGTTTTAGACGTGGGGAAGTATACCTAAGCTGCTGTCACAATGTCTGCTATGGCTTGAGGTGTCTGTTAACCCTACGAGTGGGAAGACATTTGGCATCGTGGTCTCTTGACCAATAGACAGCCACGATGTTTCTGCACCTGTCATCGACTTGTCCCACTGAGCACTGGGTAACATCCTGCTGCTATTAGTCCGTCTAGCCATCTATTAAATAACCTCTATTTTCGTGGAATTTCACTTAGTGTGATAGACAATACAATTTGTTCTGAAAATATGTTAAAGTGGTTTAACCAAGGCTATTGCCATAGCCAACCAACACAGGCTAATCACAAGATTCCCCTTTGTGCTGTGTTTTCACACCTATAGGATATAACCTAATGATACAGCTTGATATGAAAGGCCTTCGTTAGATATATAAAAGTGCAACCCTCAATGTTGTCGAGAAATAAACAACAACGCACAAACAACAGGCTACAAAAGTAGGCAGGAGCCCTGATTTGGATTGGAACACTTCAGTTAAACCTCCATCTGTTAAAATGCAGTCCTGAGGTGGTTATTGGAACTGTAAACGCCCACACAGGAAAGCTCAGGGATGAGAACAAAGACAAACATTTCAGAGCCCGTGTGCACCTCTCGCACCACGGCTCACAGAGAAAGAAGAAAAAGCCTCCCCTGCTAAATATACAGCATTGACGTGGGAGCGCGTGGGCTGGAGAGAGCTCAAGCTTGCTTTCAACGGGGCTTTGCAATCTTAAGACAGCGATACCTTTCTCCTGGTTTTATATTTCCACAGCGTTAACCGTCCTCACCTTCCCGGCGACATACAGTTCGCTAATGTATTTCAAATCTGTCTTCCATTAGGACATTTATTGAGACCCGACTAATTTCTGACAGCAGTCATATATTTTTGAGTTGTACCCCGACAAATGAAATGTATTCTTGAAAACGGAATAATGGTCTGTTCATGCTCTGCACGTTATAGGAATTCTCTTTAGGAATCTGTCTGTTAATTCTAGACAAGAGCTGCATTTTGTAAAGATAGCCCCTCTTCCTTAATGCTGTACTAAATCATTCTGAATCAGAAATGCATTAGGGCTCCTTTTGGCTTAAGGGGAAGTAACCCTTTCCAGTTTCACGAGAAAAGAGCAGTCTGTTGGTGCCCTCTGGTCCTCACCCTCAGCTACCCCACAGCCCTACACAATTGCACTCTCTGTTCGTAAGCCAGACTAAGCCAATTAAATCTGTTCTATGATCTTAATTCGATTCACCTGAGCTTAATGACTCTCATCCTGTTTGCCAGAGATGTTGGGGTTTAACTCATTAGGCGGATACCCACACGACTCATCACATGTCCCAAGATGGCTGGCTGACTAGCCACAGGCCACTGTGAGGAAATGTCACCCTGGTGACAGCAGTAAACACATACGCTCACGCACAGACACGCACTCCTTTATCCTCCCGTCAGAGTGCTCTTAGCAGGGACAGTGCATTAACCTATGAGAAGAGAGTGGCTGTCCACTTCGCTCTTACGCCTCAAATTCTGATGGTGACACTAAAAGATTCCTTCCCTCTCTGTCACTGAGAAACCATTAGTCGTACGCAACATTGACGCTCCAGGTGTCAAACACACAGATAGAACATCATTTAACAGTCGTGCGAAAGCTTCAAACGGCGAATGGTGAACGATGATTGCGTTTGGCCAGAGGATATTAAACTGGCACAATGCATGTTGCGGGACAAAGGGGGTGGTTTCATTCGATGCCTGTGTTGTTCCAAGTCTCAGGAACACTGAATACCTCTAGGAATGATGTCTGTGTTTATCACGTACTCCATGCGATATGCCGTGTTTCGGCAAAACGCTGCACTGTTTTGTTACTATAGGTCAAAATAGAGAGTCAGGACAATTATCTCCGGTAATATTGTATTGACTCAGATGAGTGCATTTATATAACCCAATAATATAAATACAAATCCGTTACATTTTTCAGTTTGTTTTGAACTCCCTGGTTGTGTAGCTGTGCCACAGATAGACCCTGTGCATTGCTGTCCTACATGGAACAGTGCAGCTTTGTTGTTTTCCATAATGTGAAAGAATCTGTCTGCCTGTCACTTCAGAGAGAGGGACATCTTAGGTGTTATGCAGATAGCACTAATAGAAATTTAGCCCAGTTCAATCCCCCGGGGTTTGTATGTGTCCCCTCTCCCACCTTTTCATTGGGAGGGGGACAGAGACAGTGGATCATCAAAGCCCCCCTCATGGTCTCTCCCTCGGTATCCACCTTCCTTGCAGCCCAAAGGTTCCTATTAAAAAGGATTTGTCTTACACTGTCTCCCTGGAAAAATCCAAAATATATTGTCATTCTGCCTGGGTTGGCCTCCTGCAGCTGTGTGACAGCAGCCTGATGTTCTGTCCCTGGCTGACTAACAGGTGGATTTCTCCCTGTGCAAAACAACCCCATGTGGGCACATTAGATTTCTTCCGTTTTGCCTTGGTACACATCACATCCGAGCCACCATATTTGACACAGTGAGATGCTATCGCTGTGACAGACCACCAAACCATGAGCAGATCAGACACCGCCCACCTTGAGCTACACATATTGCAAACATCATTGGCCATCTCATTTTTTATTGAAAGACTTATATTTTCCCCTGGCTGCGCTATGTATTACATAGAGTAACCAAGGATAAGCAAGGATACATGTCACTGCTGGGCTTCCTGGTAAGCCAAGCTAACGCGCTCTCACATTAGTTTACTGTTTGTTTTGACCTTTTTTTGACGCGTGTCATTCTACAGCTGTCCTCTTAGAACCGATGAGTTCTTTTTGTATGCTGGGTCCTGTATGTCCCTTTAAGGACACCGTAGTAGGGCTGCTATTAAGCCTACTGCACAGGGTCTTCAATGGGGTGGCGGGTAGGAGCTGTGTGGAAGCATTGTGAGAGTAAAGGCTTTTATGTTCAGTTCTTGGCCGTAGCCTGAAATAAACCCAGTGTAGAAGCTGCGTACCCACAGGGCGTTCACTAGGACGCCGCTATAATAAATCTGTTATTATCAGATGCTGGTCATTCACTTGGCACAGACAAAGTGCTTTTAGATGTATGGGGAGACGTGAGGGACTTGCATTGCCCTGTTGATGGTTTCTCATTTGTCCAGTTGTAAAGTTAGTTAAGTCTGTCAGCAGCACAGGAACAGTGGGGGAGACTGTAAGGCATTGTGTGTGTGTGGGTGGGGGGGGCAGCCAAAGCTCTTAGACCTGTTATCTGGTCTGGGATTTAGTAGAAAGAGAATGAAGGGGGAGGGAGGTGTGGGCAGGAGGCATGCAGGAGGCAGGCAGGAGGCAGGCAGGAGGAAGCCCTCCACCCTCTACTCTCTGACTGAGCAGCCTCCAGGGACTGGCCTCATAATCCTGCAGTAACAGACACACCAAAGACACCCAGCTCAGCTAAGCCAAATATTCAAGCCAATCATTGCCCTTGTGCTTTGTGCTGGGATATAATGTCCAAGCATGAATCAGCCCACTCCGATGACTGATAGAGATGTTGAATAAGGCGAGGCACTCCGGTTTTCAGACAGAGGCTGTGTGGCCTGATGTGACTGTGGCAGCCTGGCTGTTGCGGAGGAGCAGAGGAACAAAGGAATAGCCAGTCGGACAGGCAGGCTGAATGTCAAGGCAGGCAGTCAAGGCGCCCTGGTCTGCCTGCCAAAGTGTCACCGATCGATTGAATCATAAATAATGAATCAGGGAAAATAGGTAAATAAAGCCCGTAAATAAATGTGTTGTTGTCTTGTCCTCTGCCCTTAGATCTAACAGATTGTTAATAGTGGATGGTGCATTGGAAATATGTGCGCTTGTCTGTGCATGTGTGTGTGGTCTACGCGTTAATGCGTGTGTGGTGTATGTGTGTGTGTGGTATATGTGTGCATTTGTGTGTGATATGTGTCTGTGGTGAATTTGTGAATGTGTGTGGGGTCTATGTGTGCATGTGTTTGGTCTGTTTGTGTATGTGTGTATGTGTGTGTGGTCTTTGTGAACATGTTTGGTCCCCACACCTCAGGTCCCCACAAAGATAGGAAAACCTAGAGGATCAGTCCCCAGAAGGTGTTTTGGCAGGTTCCCCCGTTAGGAATATTTTTATTTACAATTTATTGACAATATTTTTATTTATTTAGGGGAAAACCTTTTTTTGGGAATAGTATAAGAATTGGGGTTACTTTGAGGTGCATGTACTAAAGCTTAAGATCAGGCTTTAGGGTTAGGTTAAGTTTAGGCATAAATGATAAGTTATTGGTTAGGTTATAATTAGGTGGGGTTAGATTCAACGCTATAGGATAGGCAACATGGATTCTTTATTTCACAACCCTAGCAGGATAAATAATCAACGTGTTTGCTTGTCTGTAAGGGCTCTTGCGTGGCCTTTGTGTGTATGTATTTCTACAGGCACCGTGTGGCGGCCTGTCGGTTTGCTGCTGTTACCATGGCGACTGTTCGGCCGAGCCCCATTAGCAGCAAAGCAGAGAAAGACGACTCATTCCAGCCTCACACACACAGGGACAGCACAACACACAGGGACAGCACAACACACAGGGTCAGCACAACACACAGGGACCTGAGAAAACACAAATTACCTGCTGCTGGCTGCTCTGTGAAGATGATGCATTCATTACACAAAACAGACATACACATAACTTCTAGTGTCCATATTTACAACAAGAGCAAACTATCAATGCAATTTGGCTTTCCGGTTACAAATAATTAAAGGCAACATTCTTCTGGCAGTAAAACAGAAATCCTGCCATGCTCAGTTTGTTTATAAGGTGGCTTCGTACCACCTTCGGTCGTTCCAACTCTTTCCATTGGGAGTCTTTGCCACCCTGTACTGTTGCTTAGATTCCTTGTTCAGTTGGTTGGATCGCGTGAAGCCAATCTCGAGAAGCCTACGACTAAGCAAATTATAAACTTTTCTTGCTATTTGAATAACATACAGCCTTTGAACAGCACGTCACACGCCAATCCACAAACCCTGTCTTAAGTCCTAAAGTCCAGGGCTTGGCACAAAGTGAGAGCCGGGCGAATTTAGGGTAAAAAAACTGTGGCACCAGTGGAAAGAGGCAAGGGTGGGGGATTTTTACTTTCACATTAGGCATTCCAAATACATCCTGACCCAACTCAGGAGGACAAGCCTCGAAGGATCCATGCACAGACATGTACTAGTGCCCACAATGCCCAGTGTGTAGCATTACACTCAGGACAAGAGGTTCCAAAAGGTTCCTCTGACTCTGTAGCGGCACTGGAGGGGGAACCACAGTGGGTCTGGCAGGACCCCCGCCTTGTCACCCCATCCAATAAAGCTAAAATATATTACATACAAAAAGGAAATGAAATAATTGTATGTATTGTTTGGACTGTCTCCTGACTATTCAGGAATGCAGATAAATTGCACCAGGTACCTCCTGGAATATAATTGGTTATTATATCCCAATCAAGTGGAAACTTTGCATCTCATTCTGGGGTGCTCTAGGCTTGTTTGGTTCATTTGGATCTCGATTAGTTTACTGTTAATGTAACTAGTCTAAATATAAATTCTGTCTTCTCTTTATCCATCAGATATTTTGTTGAACTAGGCATACTTAGTAAGCTACAACAGTAACTGTCTGTATTAATTAATTTATTACATTCACAAGTTGTTTTGTATCCATGAGAAACTAAGCCAACAGTTTAGTTTAAGCATTTAGTTTGGATTATTTTTGCTGGAGCCAGCTAAGAAGAGTGAATGTCTCTTACTGAGTGAGTGAGTGACTACCCCTTGTTTAATAGTGTAGTGGTTAGCGTAGCGGACTTGCAAACTATAGGTCTGTGTTTGGATCCTCACAGGCAAAGCGAAGAATGCATTATGAATTATTCTGTATTGACAAAAACGGTTTACGGTTATATTGCAACTTTTTCTGCTGGATTTTTGAAAGTACATATCTGCGCATGCGTTTTGTGTCAGGATACAGAAACACATTTTCTGGCTACAACATATTACAGTTACGTTATTGTAACCCTTAACTAAAATTGTACATGGTTATATTGTGATATTTTCTGTCATGGAAAAGTTCTTCAGTCTTGCTAGCAATTGCCCAATTCTTATGAACATTCCTAGGAAGATAGTAAATACTAGTAAGCCCATTACTGGCTAATAATGTATTAAAACGGCAAGTGGCAAAAGCTATGCAGTTCATAGACATTATGGTGGAGGTAAACTTAATAAGAAATGTTAGTCAGATTAACACAATGCTCAATGGTGTCTAGCAACTGCCCAAACCTGAAATGCCATGGCGTAGTGGTTAACAACATTGCCTCTCATGTGGAAGACCTGATATCAAATCTATTGAGAGCAACAACATTTATAAAAAAAATGTCTGGGCTGCTATATAACTACTGTTATATATTATTGCGACAATTTCTGATACATTCCACGATTCTCTAGTCTTTTCACTTGATGAAAAAGTGAGTTATCATCACCTTTATTGATAGTTATTGGATCAATGTCATTCACAAATAAAAGAAAAAGGACATTGTTATGCCTTGAAAGAAAAAATATGTTCTTATGCCATGAAATTGAATAGCTTTGGCTGACTCACTAGCAATTGCTCAATTCTTGACTATTCCAGTAAGTTAGTAGATACTGATAAAGTCTATTACTGGCTAATACGCTGTTAAAACAGCCAGTGTCAAATGCCATACAGTTCATAGATGTTATTTTTGGTGGAGGTTAACTTAGTAAGAAACGTTAGTCAGTTTAATTGCATTTATATCATTCACAAATAGCCAATTAGCTGTCGAAACAGCCAGTGGCAAAAGAGGATATGTTCAGGGTAGACACAAGAGGCTATACTGACACCTGTCAAATGTACAGCATTGTGGTGTTGTGGTTAATGACACAGCCTCCCACATGGGCGACCTGGGTTTGAATCTCAAGAGGGCAGCACGTTCTATTGCGGGCTAGCTGAATTAGGCTTGCCTGGTTACTTCTTTTAAGACAGAAAGTCTGATATCAAGTTTGGAGGACACAATTGCATAAACAATTCTCAAGAGCAATTTTTGAGGGGGACACCAAAAAAGTGCTGTAATACGGTTTTAGTTTACTCCATCCATTTGCATGCTTTTGTAGTTCTGCAATTTCAGCTATAGTATGTGTGAACCCTACAGTACGAACATAAAACAAATTGACGGGATTATCTCACGTTAGACATGTGCATTGAGTTCCTTTCAGATGGTAGACACGAACACCGTCACATTGCCAGCTAAGGAAAACTACATACACGGTAATGCAAGCCTCGTTGACTTGAATTAAACAGCTGCAAAAAGCTGGTTGATGTTACTGTAGCTTGTTAGCAAACAGCTAACCCCTAGCTAACATAACGAGTGACCTGTCGTTCAATGCAGATTAAATGAAGGCAGGTGACGGTTAGAAATGTATTTTTATTGTATTGAGTAGTAGAAGAAAATAAATGTTTAATATATAATGTATATAATTTAACTTATTTGTACCTACCTGCATGATGTGACAATGGTGAGGGCCGTGGGGGCAGTGGATAAACCACTGTGAAGGGTGGGGGTGTCGCAATATTTTTATTACTATTATTGAAATTACATAACAATGTTTACATGTATATATTGAGGACTGATCATAATTTTTCCCAAGATGGGGGGTCACGTGCCCCGATCCCCCCCGGGATTTCCGCCTCTGGCTGGTTGTAAAGGGTGATTTGCCCTATCTACTGTATAGGCAGTTGCCAATATTCATTCAGCATCCAATGAAAGCCATGCTCCAGCAGGTAGCACATGCTTCCATGTTGCTGACAGACATTTTGCATCAGTCTGCGAATTTGACAGCCTTCAGTGTTAGAAGAGTGGGCGGTAGGGCTGGCGCAGTGTAACTGTTCGATACCAGTGCTACCATGGAAGTTTGATATTGGTCTATGGGGGCTTTGATAATGACGCCAGTAAAGTGTTGTAGAACTGTGTGTAAATATTCCCCTAAAATACAAATTCCTCTAAACTGGTCTGCAATGCTTCCCTAAAGATGAACCTCATGTGTCAGGTATAATGCTAGGTACTATATGCTGCCGTATGTTGCCTGAGGTTTTGTGCATTGTTATAACTTCTGCAGTAGCACTGCAGACTTGGCAACAGGTCTTAATAAAACTGCACAAGGGAAATAGGTGGAATATTTTGGTTTAATGTAACCTGTGGTATGTGGTAAATAAAGCAATGTCTTTGCTAATTTGTTATTAAATATGGTGTGGTATTTCTGATAAAAGATATTGACCCAGTCTCTCTTATTCAGGCCCACCAACTGGACATTTCCACCTACGTTCTCGAGGGGAACCCATTTAATACCTATTTTAGTTCCTAGTAGACTTCTTTCGGCTCCAGTTAAAAACCTTTTGATTCTAAGTAAACCAATTTTGATTTCATGTAGAAACCAAGTTCTGTATGTAACCAGAAACGGTTCTGATTCAAAACGCATCTCCTGTGGGGACAGTTGAACCCTTGTTCCCCCCTGACTGTGCTTTTTTCTGTACACAGACATAATTCCCAGTAGAGGGTGGACATAATCACATGCTTCATGAAAGAGTGCAGCCTACCTACATAAAATGTTTGGTAGGGCCCATGCATTCACCACACAGACACACAGAACAGAAAAAGAGAAGTAGGTGTTGTGTCTGTGTTGTATCCACAGATACTGCCGCAGGAGGTTTTATGGCCCCCATTTCTACTATGTGTTAATATGTTGACAAAGCTCCATGGACAATAGACTCCTATTATATGAAAAACATGGATCACCAAAGCATCTGGGGTATCTGGAGGCATCAAAGGCTTTGTGATTATTCCAATCTTTTCCAAGAACACAGCAATATTCTGTCTCGGCCTGAAGTGCTCTGTACAGCGCCACGCTGACAACTTAATGATTGTCCGTGGGAGGCCTTTGGTGTTCCGTAATGGAGTGGCTGTCATGCCAACAGCCCAACGTTGTTACTGGCTGCTCTATGCTGGTTAGAACCACCAGCTTAGCCCTGGTCAGCTGTGGACTCCAGCCCAAGCTGCCACACCCCAACCAGTCCCCTCCCCCAACCACCCCCATCTCTACAGGTCACTGCTTCACACCGCCCGTTTCTCCAGTTCCTCCCGCTCCCGTTCTGACGTAACAGTAACATCGCAGGCCGTTTGAGTAAGAACTCACAGGGACTGTTTCAGAAATGCAGATTGGTTAAACCTTCAGAGAGGTGTAACACCAAAATGCTTCACCCAGCACATTACGGGTGTATGTGTCCCAGCTATGCAAGACAGGGCTGTGGGGACCCGATGGAGCTGCACTAGAGCCATACTGGAGCGTGGGGAACATGCTGTCTGATCACCACACATGGCCCACCCCTCCTCCACAGTGCCGTCCACAACCTCTGCCAACAATAGCAAGAGAACCAGATGATGTTGGTGTCTCCAGCCCCTCTCGGGTATCGGTTGTACTGTCGGCCTGATATCACTGTGGCTGTAGTGTTTGCACAATAGTCAGCTACAATATATCCAGTGTAGTTTTAATATGAATGATTAAAGGACCAACATGAGCAAAATGGCAAAAAGCTTTAAAGTGACTAACACGCAATAATAACACATCATTTAATGAAAAAAGAAATGTGCAGTGTATAAAAACCAGAGGAGTGAGTGAGCAGCGGTCAGCTAGAAACCTTACCCTGGAAACCAAAGCAGTATCTAGCGAATAGGAGTAACTTATTGACTTCATAAACCACAGAACGCTCACCCCATCTAGGTGACATATGGAATTGTATATATATATATATATATATATATATATATGGATGGATTTTTTGCAGTAAAGTTGTAAAAGAGAAAGGACAGAATTTTTACTGAAAGAGCAGTGGTCAGATTTGAACTCATCCTGCACCAAAGAGAGACTCCAAAGGCAAAAGCAAAGGATATTACTGACACAGCTCTTTTATGTGTGAACAGTCAATACACCAATACCTGGTCAGTCAGAAATACCTGTGAGCCAAATGTCCCAACACTTATGCTTGTAGAAATTTGGGAGGATTGAACTCTGACAGTGCTATAATTCCAAGTTGGTAAAGCATAGAAGTGTTTAAACAGACAGAAATGAATGGTGACTTTCGTACATTTGCCTCCTATCAGTCTTTCAATCGTATTTTCACAAGCCTTGAGTGCATAGCAAAAATAGCAATTTTGACATTACTGTACCAATACTTATGTAGGGCTATACCGTAGGTTATTGTGAATCACCCATAAGCTTTATTAAAAAATAGAGATATTACTTTTAGGCCATATGGTCCAGCAATAACCCCATGTCTGTTTTCAAAGTGGCAGAGTTGGACGCTTTTTCATTCGCAAAGTGGGGCTTTTAAGTACACCTATTATTGCAGGCATCTCTCACTAAAATAGTTCAGGGGTCGGAGACTACACAGCTAGCTGGCTGTTGGCAGAAAACAACGTCCACAAGATTTATTTCAGGCTTTTATTTTGACTGCATATTTCCATCAGGCTTACTCACGGTAAGTGTACCAGCCAGACACCTTACCACTTTCCCAGATCATATCTATAGCTAAACAATGCATACAAATCACAGGCACAAAAGCTCCCTGTGTGATTAAACTGAAGGTAAAAAAAAGCTCACACAACAATTTTCTAGCCTTACTTGTAGCACTGCAACACTTGCATTGTTTGAATCATTCTGTCAAAACAGAGTCCAGACTGGTGCTGAGTCGATGGACTCTGCTCTACCCAGGCTGTGATCAGAGCTCCAGAGCTCTGGTGACTCTCCAGACAGGAGGCGGCCATACTGTACAGCTCTCCTCTGCAATGTTAATACACACTTCCACATGAGAGGACACGGCCAGTGCTCCCCCACACTCATATTCCGGGTCACTACACCCGAACCTCTGCTGCAGCGCCACAGGCCGTCAGGGGGTAGGGATGGGATGGCGGGGGGGGTATATGGCAGGCCCCTACTCGTCTCCTGTCAATCACCCTGTTCTCATCTCCCCTCCGGCAGGACAGCCTATTGCATCAGCCCTGATTTCTGCTGACAAATGGCTCGATCTATCCCTCTACCTTCTGTGCCAGATCTGCCTTACAAATGAGACCACTGGATTCATTGAACTGAGAGGAGTGGGCTTCCTGCATGGAGCACAGCTCAGATGCAGATTTAATGTGGACCAACATTTCTCCATCCCGCTGAAGGTATTTGGCTTTGAGCTGCCTACAGGTCCTCTCCACCTCCCTTTGTCTCTGATCGCCCCCCAGCACCGTCACCTGCTCCCAGATGCATCAGGCATGGGCAGTGCAGTGTCAACTCTGATTTGCAATACAGGGAGATGTTTCTTAAGTGTCTGCTTCATTATTGAGCGAAGTGACATTTTCCATTTGCTAATGTTTTTTTACTACAGACACACATTGTTTTCAATATCAAAAGGTGGACCAATTATTTAGTACTATAAAAAAAATCTCTAAGACCTCATTATAAACATAATCTTACCCTAATTAACCAAAGCTTTATGCCTAAACTTAACCTAACCCTATCTCCTAAACCTAAACCTTAATGCCTAAATCTAGCCCTAATTGTGAGCCAAATTCTAACCCTTAACCCCAAGTCAGATAAAGCTTCTTGTCCTCAATATGCATGACTTTAATTGTTTTGCTGTTGTATTGAGGAGCCCCCCGGTGCCCTCTCCCCCTCCCCCCACACACACACACACACACACACACACACACACACACACGCGCGCACACACACACACACACACACACACACACACACACACACGCGCACACACACACACACACACGCACACACACACGCACACGCGCACACACACACACACACACACACACGCGTACACACACACACACGCGTACACACACACACACACACCTACATTATGGCCCAAACTTTGTGTTGGACATGCAGTCTTCTCCCCTGTGTGTGTGTGTGTGTGTGTGTGTGTGTGTGCGTGGCAGCATACACCTGCACAGGCGTGTTCAGGGACACCAAGATGGATTGGCAGTCAGGTTATCTGGGCCTTGCTCTCCCCTGCACCTCCTCCTGGCCTGGATCAGTACCGGACACATCTGGTTCTGGCCCACCAGGGAGACAGACAGATGACAATATATAGAGCCACAACCTGGCCAAAACCAAGCTGTAGCTAGCCAAGCAGAACTGAGCCAGGCCAGACCAGAGTGGGCGGGTCCAGTCTGGCAGACATCCCCATTACAATACCGTCACACAGCTAGCTAACCCAGATCCCAGTGTCCCATGACACAATCCCACAGACACACGGCCAGTCTCCAGCCACAACCAGAAATAGGTTAAAGAGGCTAAAAATAAGAAACATTAATAATTTATCTTTTTTTCAAACCTGTACCTCAGATAAGAAATAGCACACTTCACACAGACACATGGCTTAATCGTCAGGTTTGGTAGAATATTGCGTGAGCCATCCTTGGGCAGACAAGATGGTAGGGTGTGTTACAGTGGGGAATAACCCTAGAACAGTTAATGGAGTCATGACTGGTCTCTGCTCCCACATGCTCCAATACTGCTGTAGAAGTGTTAGCGATGTCTCCCAGTGGGTCTCCTTCAAGTCATACATCATAATAACAACTTCTTTCAGGTCATTCTGCATCATGATGAGACCACATCAGAGTAGGCCAAAGATATTACAGCTACCGCAAACCTTCCAAACTATGGCCCTCCCGTCCGCCCTGTACCTCTCTGCCGGTGGCACATAACACAAGTCAGAACATTTTCATTCAGCAACTCGTGTTTTAGACCAATTGTTTTTGTAGTTCCTTCTCTAAAAGCAGGTGCAAAGGGCAAAATAAGCTTTCTGCTAAATACCTTTGGCAGCAGCAAAGCCCCCTGGGAGGAGGAGGGTTGTCTAAATATGTGTCTAATGTGCCACAAAAAAATAGAAAGGGACGAAGGAGAAAAAAGAGAGAGAGAAGGCAAATACACCCAGCCTAACAGTTAGCCACGTGTTTTTGTCTATTTTAGCCTGCTGCTCCTGGGTATCAGGATTTAGTTCCCTGAGGAGCACTCTGGTACAGCAGCTCTTTACTGCGTACATTACACCCTAGTGCCCCCCGTCCACACACACACACACACACACACAATATTTCCAGTATATCGCAGTCCCAACATGCTGCCAGTGAGATAACACAGTGCTTCTATGTTCCTGTTGTGGCACAGTGAAACCTGTAATAAGTGTGCATCACAATAAAACTTCATCAGCATAAACTGCAGCATGGCACGTATATACCTTCCTCTCCTTTGACTTATTTTATGACGCCGCCAGGGCTTTCTATTAATCACTGAAAGTTGGCCAGGGTAATAACACACAGACAAGCCTGGCCACAGATATAAACCCATTAGAGCTCCACAAGCCACAAACCCACTTCATTGTCATCTCAATGAATCAACAGAGCTTATTAAAAAAAAGAATTGCCTGAACTCTGGACTCTGCAAGCTGTCAGACTACATGTGTCTCCACCTGAGAGATCATTGGCTGAGCAAACCAAGTCAGGAAATGACTCAGACTTATACAGACTCCCAGGATTAAACCAGGAGTTTTAAACAGGACGCCTCAGATGTTATCAATCTTGGACCACACCACTAGCATTTATTGTACCATGCTTTTTTCATGCCTTTTCAATGTTAAAACTGAGAACTTGAGAAATGTCTTATCAAAAAAAAGGAAAAAGGAAAAAGCAAATGGGTTGTTGCTAGCTTATCATTTTTTTCCTTTTTAATGCTTTTAAATATCTACAGCTTGTTCAGTGTCACAGTCCAGAAAGAGTGATTTCATTGCAGAGAAGAAAAATACCTTATATTTTACCCCTTTAAACCCCTTTGCCTGATTCTCACCGTGCACACATGTAGGCACACACTCCCATTACCGACGGGCTAAATTCTAACGAGGCACCCTCCTTGGTCTACAAGGCCTCCCATCATGCCAACACTGATTGGCTTCTTGCTGACCGCCCCCCTCTCCTCTTGCCCTTCCGTACAAACACAGCCTTGAATTATTCAGCCTGTACAGCAGGTCGACAGGCAGGCAGGCAGGCAGGGCCGAGGTTGATGAGCAGGTGGATGGGAGATTGCGGGAGTGTGAAGCCCAGTGGATGGCACAGCAAGACGAGGCTTGGCGTGGCACAGCTCCGCAGAGGGCCAGTTTAATTTCCACTGCACATGGTCAGCCCCTCTCTCAGGCACACGCAGCCCCGGCCATTCAGCTCCCTCAAACGGAAAAAAGAGCCCAGAGGACTGTATATATGTGTATGTGAGTGCAGCCTACTTCTTCTTCAAAGAGTAGCTTGAGTAAGATAGTATCTGAAACAAGAGTTTTTCCACTATCAGACTTCACTTATAACTTCTTTTTTAAGATTAAATGTTCTTACAACGACTGTGAAAAAGTGCACTCCAGAATTATTGGACCCCTGGGTAAACATTAGTGAAATGGGTATAAAAAAGATTGATTGGGTTTTATCCGCTTATATAAAAATCACAATATTAAAGTAATCTTACAGTTTTGCTTTGAAGAAGAACAATTGTTCAAAGCAAAAATACATTGTTAATCAAGAAACACATATTTTTCTCAACAATGTGTGGCATTATTATTGGGACCCCCAGAAATTATAATGTCCAAATCTAATAAAAGTTTCTTGATCTATATACACACTACCACTGAAATGTTTGTGGACACTTAGAAATGTACTTGTTTTTGAATGAAAAGCAATTTTTGTCCATTAAAATAACATTAAATTGATCAGAAATACAGTGTAGACATTGGTAATGCTGTAAATGTACATCTACAACAGTCTGTAGCTGTAAATGACAGCTTTTCTATGGAATATCCACATAGGCGGCCAGAAGCTCATTATCAGCAACCATCACTCCCCTGTTCCAATGGCACATTGCGTTTGCCAGTCCAAGTTTATCATTTTAAAAGGCTAATTGATCATTAGAAAACCCTTTTGCAATTATGTTAGAGTCACTGAAAGTGTTGTCCTGATTAAAGAAGCAATAAAACTGGCCTTCTCCCGGTTCAGTATATTCAGCATCAGCGTTTGTGGATTTGATTACAGGCTCAAAATGGCCAGAAACTGTCTTCAGATACTCTTCAGTCGGGTGTCCACATACTTCAGGCACATATAGTGTGTGTGTGTGTGTGTGTGTGTGTCTGTGTTTATAACCTAAATGAGTCATTTAACCTAATAAGAGAGAGTGGAGGCATTTGTGTGCATGTGGGTGAGTAACATATATACACACATTCACACTGCATTACAGTCGACAGGCTGAATTACAGCACTTTGGATTGGAAACCATACAATGGTGATGGAGCCAGTGCTGACTATCAGCCTGCATTTCAAAGTGTTCTCATCCATATTAGATTAACCATTTGGAAATTACAGCACAATGTTGGAGTACCAAAAGTATTTGTATCTGTGAAAGTGCATTTTTGTTTACGTGCAATACTATAACTTTCCCTGGAGAAGAGTGTCTGCTAAATTAATATATGAATTTCCAAACTAATTATATTGCAGTTTAAGTAAAATATTTTTTTTAAATATACATTTTTACATTTACTGTTCATTTTAGTAATTGAGCTGACACTTTTATCCAGAGCACTTACATACATTGTAAGTTGCAAACCATTAGGACAAAGTATTAGCTTTGTTTTTATGTTTTTTACAGGAGGGAGGAATGAGCATATTTATAGCTGGTTAATATAAGGTGGCCATGATTTGAGGGCCAGATTGGACATTTGGCACGGACATTGGGGTTAACACTCCTACTGTTACAAGAAGTGCCATGGGATCTTTTGTGAGCCAGGAAACCCATTTACTGTCCCATCCCTAGGGCATTGGGATTTCATATTTAGACCAGAGGGAACAGTGCCCCCTACTGACCCTCCATCACCACTACTAGCATCACATCTTTCATCTAGCGAGCGACCGGGACTGACCATGCTTAGCTTTAGCAAGGAGAAAGGTCCTCAGCGGAAGAAAGAGGGAAACAGTGAAACAGTATGCACAGAACAAAAATGTATGCACTTACAGCTAAATAGCTAAAAAATTTAAAGTAAAAAATATTGTAAATCAGACAAGGTGAAAAAATATGTTGTTTTGTTGTTTGTTGTCTTGAACAAAATTGTCTGCTAAATGACTGAAATGTTCCAAGTGAATGTGAATATAGATGTGAATACCTGATTCATTTTCAACAAAGCCCTACAGCAGCCACAGCAGTAGCAACCGCTTTGCTAGCCATCACCTTGTTGCATTTCTTCCCTGACTTTACACAGCAGTTTGTGTAGTTTTACGGAGGTTTGTGGTTCCACTTCAAGACAACTACACAATAATTATGATGGCTTGGGGAGGACATTCTCCTCTGTTACAGGTATTTTAATTGGAAAATGATTTTTTTAAGTATATATTTAACACAGCAGAAATCACTTAAATAATAAAGGCAGCTAGCATTAGTGTAAGAAAATATTTGATTATTAAATTAGTGCTTTAGTCTCGTAGTTACTAATGGTTACAAGTTTGTAGTTACTAATGGTTACATACTGGTTAGGGATTTGAAATGAGAAAATATTTTTTCCATGTGTTTTTGTTTGGTTAGGGGGCTCAAAGTTGGGGTACTGATACTTTGAAGTCACATACTACTTTAGTGAATGATTTAGACCAGTGTGGATACTAGGACACGGTCAAAGGTTTGAAACGCCAGCTACTAGTGAATTCATGTCAGTTGAAAAAGAAAAGTCATGCTCCCAGCACTGGGCACAGCCAAGTCAGAATCCACCATTATTGGCCATACTTTGCTACCAACAAAACAATCTAGACAACTTAGCTAGCATAACAAGATAATGTGACACTGTAACATTCCCAAAGCATATTAGATATTCATTTCATTTTCTCACTTCCACAGTTTTAAAGTTCTTATGAAAACTAAATGTGTAAATTAACTCAAATAAGCTGCTAACTAGCCAACTAACTAGCTAACATTACATTTGTTTAGGTATGATCAGCTAGCTATTGTTGGACACTGTTCAGGTAGAGAAGTGGAAATAATATGATCCACTAGCTAACTTCCTATTTTCATTGAAAAGTAAATACTGTCCCAAATTCATTAGAATATTAGACCTACTCCTTCGATTAGGTATGCTGTGATTTACTTGACAGTGCAGGTCATTATCTTGTACAGTTTGAAATGCATTTGAAAAGTCAGCACAGTTTAGGAAAACACTGAGAGAGATTATTTGGCAATAATGGTGTATGATCAGTTCTATTTCTGGCAAGATTTTCATTCAATCATATTATTTTACCCACAGTCTGATGTACAACCTGTTCCTTTCTACTCTGATTTAAGAAGGCTTTGGACAGATAAGATGTGTGTTCCTGGCCTATCCTAACTTTAAGGAGCATGGTCATATGTCGTCGCTTGAACCATTAAAATGTTTATTACCACAAAATGATGCCACTACTGGAGATAACTAATGTAACCCCAAGCACAACCGGAGCAGGTCAACTGTCTGGGTTCTGATGAGGGTGTGAAGGATTTTTGTTTCAGCAATCACGTAGATGATGGAATTATTTAAGTATATTTATTTGATTATCTTGTTTTTACTTTTGCTGCTCTGGTAGTTTGGGGATCACAGCTGGTGGGTGACCTGTATTGCTTTAGTAATAATAACCTTCTTGTTGTGTAGTTGGTTTTGTCTTCTCCATGATGAGCATATCCCACGCAACTACTCCTCATATCATCCTGTCCATTATTCCCTGTTTGATCTCTGATTGCTTTCTTCACATTTGTCCAGGACAGCATAACAGTATCACATATGTGTCTGCTCTTTAGTCTTATTTGGTGTTATTCTTTAGTTTACAATTTCTTCCTGAATGAAACAGCAAGACTGTACTTCAACCCAATCCAAGAGGAGTCCACTGCAGCTCCCAATTCATATTGGTTTAGTCCCAGCCTTCATAATGTATTACAGTCCTTGAATAAAATAGTTTAGGTTAAAAAAGGTATATTTTTCAAAGATGCTTTAATGTCTGTGTGGTCCATATATATCCAGCCACCACTGTGCTACACAACCGTAAAGACCACAGACTACACTTCTACTTGGACATATTATGTTGGTTTATTAAATGGTTCTGCCAGTTTAGATGTTCAGGTTAGGCAAAAAAATTAAAAACATTTACTGTTCAGAGACCAGAACATTTTGCCTCTATGGTCTTAAGGGGTGGGGGTGACCATTAGACATACATACATAGGTCAGACAGCACAATCTAGCCCCAGTTTAAACCTGTAATATGAAAAACCGCCCGACTCTAACAGAGTCCAACCGCACCAAGACCACGAGGAATGCATGCTGTGCATGAAGCACCACCGGTTTCTGCCTTTTCATCGCGGGCACATGTTGAGAGGGGGAAGGACAGTGTATAAGGCAAAGAGATTACGATTATTTTCTGGGATATCTTGGATTTGGGATGAGGGATTTTGCCAAGGATGTGGGATTTGCTATGATGCTGAGCTGTGTGGTGTGTGGAGTGTGTGAAGTAAATCCTTTGTGGCCTTGCGTAGGGGCCCGGGGTTAGCTCTGACACACGCCAATTGTCTTCTGAAACATCTTGTCCGACATCTTGTCCGATTTTCTGAGAACAATATAGGCAGTTTGTTGATTGCATCAAGCAGTCTCAAAACAGTCCATGAATGCCGTTTTACTTATTAGTCAAGTTTAACTTTGTGATTGCTTCCCTTTAACAGAAAACACAAACACCACAAACACACACAAACACACTGACACAAACAGTATGGTATACTATAACATGTGTGCTACCTCCACCTGGACAGCTGTCAGAGCCTCTGCAATTCTGTGGCCAATTCATCCCAACCCTAGACTCTACATTTCTTCCTCTCCTTCCCACAGTGCTGCACACAGTATATCTACATTCCAGCCCAGTACACAGACACTAGGGCATACTATTCCATTTCTGCAGCAAATGTCTTCCTGAGGACTCGGACAATAGCCTCAGAACATTGAGGTGCGTAATTCCTGTCGAGTCCATGGAAGGCCTGGTAGCAGTGAGCATGAGGGGAGAACGTGCAGGCAGGCAAGCAAGAAATAGTGGGCCTGGAACTCATTTGTCTGTTCTTGTATACACCTGAATGATGCACTGTACATTTATGTTGACTATATGCTTATGCACCGTCCATATTGGTTTGGATTCACATTGATCAGCTGGCAATCACATGACACACCTTTTAGTGGAGGGGACAACCGGTGGTGAAGGAGTTAATGACAAAACGCAACCGTTCATAACTCATAACTCTTCTCCTGGG
Organism: Esox niger; assembly: GCA_016801105.1. Lineage (NCBI taxonomy): Eukaryota > Metazoa > Chordata > Actinopteri > Esociformes > Esocidae > Esox > Esox niger. Next base: position 32,399 of record JACXGJ010004879.1, read on the forward strand.
GAATCCTAGTTTACATTAATTACACCGTAGCCCCTGGCAAACTGCATATCAAGCAGTATTTTGCAAACAAACAACTGGCATATCTACTTACCATCAGCGTAGAGCAACGGGGGTTGTTTCTAAAAGAAAGCTGGATGTCTGGCTGGATGTCTGGCTGGCTGTTTGACTGGCTAGCTGGTGAGAGCCTGCTGAGTGGAGAGCTTTTCCAGCCCACAGAACACACGGCCCACAATAAACTGCTCCCAGCCATCCGGCTACACTAAAGCATATCTACTACACACATGTTCTCTCTGACTGAGCTCCTTCATCCCTCTTCTCCCTCTATCTCTGTCCCTCTCACTCTACCTCTCTCTGTGGATACGCCTCTCTATGAAAACAGACATACTAATATAAGTTCTTCTCTGAACGGCCCACGGTAGATGAAGTTCTTCAATGGTTTTGATGGTTGCAGTGTTTCGCCAGTAATATTACAGTGGCTAGAGCTGTGGTCTTGTGTGTTGTTTCAGGTCGCCAGTGGCACTGTGCTTGCTTGCGATACCTCTGACAAGACACCTGATTCTCATTTACCACAGGGATGGCTTGCTCTGTTGGAGTGGAAGTGTATGTGTCTGTGTGGGGGGGGGGGGGTCTGACACACATCAACGTCTGCCTGTTCTATTTGTCTGACATGTTATACCTCAGGAAGAGAGGAGGCAGCGGGATCACAGCAGGGGCGGAAGCAGGAGCCAGGAAACCCAGCAGAAGGGGTAACTGTTTCACAGCACCGCCACCCTCACCTCTGTGTATTCACCATGAGGAGAAGTGACACTTGGTGTAATTACAACTCAATGGTGAGCAGTCAAGGGGTTTTATTTATGGAAAGTGCAATTTCAGAGTCCTAGAGTACAGTGGCAGAGATCTTTGAAGGCTCATTTGGTGAGAGAAAGCATTCTCATTGTGGGATTGAATGACAGGATTATTTGGTTTCGTAGTTTGTCATATGACAATGTTTTGTTGGATGCCTCAATATACAGTTAGTGCATGATTACCATTTCATGCAAGTTTTTGTGACTGTAAATGGAACACGTCTAGAGGCCAAAACAAACCAATGCATAATAAATACACACACACACACACACACACACACACACACACACACACACACAGCATAAACATGCAGAAAGAGTAATAGAGCTTGGTTGTAACTTCTCTCTGACAAAGCCACTGTGGCTTGGTGGTCTTTAATACAATCCTTCCTTGTGGATTTTAAATCTTTCAGAGGCCAGATGGTTTAGAGATTGTTTTTTCTCACCCAGCCTCTCTGCGCCTGGTACCCCTCATTTAAACATTCATCCACATCTCGCCTTCTAATCCCAGTGGTGGGTCAACCCTGACGGATGCCCTCCGAGGCTGGGAAGGGGGCGCAATTAGCAACCTGTGGGATGGAAGAGACTACAAGCAGGGCGGAATGAGCTACGAGAGAATCCCCCTCTCTTTAACGCACTGCTAAACACAGTTATAGCCTCCGTGAACGCATCCCTTGGCCTTTTCTCTTAATATTCAAATGCTATTTAAGAAGAAAAAAGCCCTGTCCAGCCTGAAGCTTAGCAAAGTTGAAGGATAAAAGACACAACTTGTTTTTTCAAGAAAAGTGCCAGAAATGTTCAAAGTTTGAAGTGTTACTATTTGCATCTTTAATGTGTAACATGTGCCTTTTGGCCGGGCTCCTTGTCTTTTAAAGAGCCTTTCTATCTGTGATGGTCTCCTGTGAAGGTCTGATCTGGTCATGGTTCTACAGCATGTCTTTCTGTGTTGTTCTCCTTTGGAGGTCTGATCTGGTCATGGTTCTACAGCATGTCTTTCTGTGATGTTCTCCTTTGGAGGTCTGATCTGGTCATGGTTCTACAGCCTGTCTTTTTGTGATGTTCTCCTGTGGAGGTCTGATCTGGTCATAGTGAGCCATGCTCTATATAAAAAAAACTGGTTCTACGCAGATCTAATACGGGTGTCCACACGGTCTCCTGTCTTTCTGTGATGTTCTCCTAGGGAGGTCTGATCTGGTTTTAGTGAGCCATGTTCTATATAAAAGCCTGGCTCTACACAGATCTAATACTGCTTTCCACAATTTCTTTGTGATTATCTACCATAGTGGTGGAAATAAGAGGTCTACTGACATACACACACACACACTGTGGACCAACACATGTACGAAGAGATTGTTTGCGAAAGCAGAAATTATCTCTCTGTCTCTCTCTTCCTCACTAAAACACACACACAAGTTTTCAAATGGGCACTTTTTTCTCCTATGCATATAATTGTTTTTACCCTTTAAAAAAAATTCTAAGCATATTCAGTAAACAACAATGACTCAGTATGCCTTTTGTAAAGAGACCAATTTGAAAAAAACTTAAAGAACAAATTAATGTCATTGACTCAGAAAGCATGAGCGGAGTGCATCTGTTGGCTATATGCCTCAGAGAATAGAAAAATGAAACAGTTCAAACTGGCCCTTAAAAGCTCAGATTATTGATTGACAACTATTCCAAACGAGTTTTTATCTGTGGAGCCGGAGCAGGCTTGTGGGTTGTGATATGGGTTGTGTTGCTCAAATGGTACATTCTGGTGAAGAGTGAGACTTACCCCTGGCAGTGTTTTCTGTTCATGGAGGGCATTCTGGGCTTTGATGGCCGACTCGCGGGCGCAGTAGGTGAGGAAGGCACAGCCTGAAAAACAGAGAAGGTAATTAAGGGGAAGCAGACATTTCGTCAAAGCATTCCAAATACCATGGACTGAACATAAGAAAAGACACTAAACGTGGAGTCCAACACTCACTCAGCCACAGAAAGAATGACCATTTTATCATCCCAAATTAGTTACAAGGCACAACAACATTTGGCAACATCTCTGTTTACAATCTAATCCTATCCACCAACCCCAATGGCTGTTCCTCAACCTGGCTTTGTCTTAGGCCTTTGTCAGTCACGAAAAACAACACCATGTAAAAGTGTGAAAAGGACACTCTTCTTCCTAGATTGTCCCTCTATGAAGAAGCCAGAGCTCCATACAGACACTCTCAATGCAAACACCCATTCTGTTAACCCTTAAGTCTTTAACTGGGCTCAGGGTCCCAGTTTTCTCAAATTTTCTCTAGACCTTCTCCTTCTCCAGCACCTATACCCTAGATCAGGCTCCCCCTGGCCAAAGCACCCGCCACGCTACAGCGGTTCTAACTGAGATCTTTTGACAGCAGCATAGAGGAGCAGGGCCACAGGACGGGGGGGGGGGTAGAGGATGACACCACTGTGCAGACAGTGGGAGGGACAGAGGAATGGAGGAAGGGCAGTAGGAGAGGGCTCCAGGCCTCAAGGCTCCCTGAGCAAAGAATGATTGCCCAGCCACAAGAACTCCAGGAGCCTAACACACACGCAAGTATGCACAGAAAACACACACACAAAACTCCACCAAATAAAGAGCTTCTTCTGCAGGCACTCAGACGGCACAAAAAAGCTAAGGAGACAGGGAGAGAGACAGAGAGAGAAAAAGATAAAGAGAGAGAAATGTAGAGAGATGTATTGATGCAATATTTTTGTCTGAATAGATTTGGTGGTGTTATATTAATTAAGTTAATGTGGGTTACCACACACTATCATATTTCTGCCATTTTGAAGACGTTTTATTAGAAGCCATCAAATATCGAATCATAGCTCAGCAGAAAAAATATTTAGTGGGTGAGGATGAATTACCTGTCTTTACAGAGACATTATACCTATTCATTCCCCATGTTGCATATCAAATCACTTTCATCCGTCCATAAATTCACCACCTCATTCGGAACCTCGCACCCTGCAGCCTGGTTGTTTTACAACATGCGTATCTATTTTTCCCCTGAGTAATGCCGCACAGTCTTTCCATGACCCCAGCATATTTTTTTCAACCATTCTTCTCTTTAACTGCCTTTTCACAGTCAGGTCAGTGCATTACTGTAACCTTTACTGGAGTGCGACGCGGAAGAGGGGAGACATTGTCAGGCATTGATCCATTGATTGGCCCAGCTGCGCATCCCTGAGCCCTGCGGCCCTGAACAGACGTCCGGCACAGTGGGCCCACCGGCCCCATTCCGCCGCTCTCGCCCTGTCTGAATGTATATAATGGATGGACAGTGACGGAGTCTTTCTGGGGTCACCATGTCAGGCTTCACTGGCTGACAGCAGCGCTGCCCGGTGTCATGGCACAGCTCCCTTCACACCCCACCCCAAGCCCTAACCTAATGATTTCCAATGGCCACCGAGCAAATTACTCAGTCATTATGCTCTATTCCCCTCATCACATCAGCCCCGTCTCACCGAAGGGTATCTCCGCTGGTGTTCAGTCTGGGAGACGGTGGCGGTGAGTGGGCCATTTCGCTGTTATTCTTTCCAAATCGCGTTGTCGGTTTATCTGACGCACTCTTCCCCTATCTCTGACTGAGCATGGCCTTGTTTGCAATTTACAGTCACGAACACGGCCCGAATTGGATTCATTCGTTAATGTGTAACACATACAGCATCGAGAATGAATTAATAATGATCACAATGCCAACAAACAAAAGGGAACATGAACTCCATTTAAATTTGCTTCTATGCTTTAATGTATGGCTTAATAAGAATCCGCTGGCCATGGGCGAAAGCTCTAACAACTTCATAATTGGAATCGAAGCACGTACAAATTGCCAGCGTTGCGTTGCATATCAAGCGCCCAAGTGGGAGCATGATGAAACAGTTTGAAACAGGACAGCGATGTAACCCCGTGAGAGGAGTTGGTTCTGCTGGTTGCTGACAAAGCAAAGGGAAGGAACAGCGTGGAGGATATCTCCCAGCTGCGGCATCATTTGATGCCGATCCAAAACAGCACTTACGTTGACTTCTACTGTAGAGGTACATACTCTCCATCCTCGCCCTCTCCTACACCCATATACTCCTGTCTGACAAGTGGCTCCGCAACCACATCTGAAGGGGGGAGCAGGGAGGCCGTAGCGCTGATCAGGCCAGAGGGAGACGGCGGGGGCAGGGAGGTGACTCTCTCCTCAGCGCCGCTGTGTTTAAGACGGTTTGTAATTAAAGAGACTTCGTGGAGGGCGGGGCCGCGCTCCTCTCCTCGGCTCCTCTCCTCTAGTCTCCTTGCTCCTGACAGCAGCCATTTGCAGGGATATTTACTGCCGGGGAGGCCCTCCATTACCAGAGCAGGTGGGAATGTGTGTCTGGTCCAGCACCTTTGGCCCAAATCCGTGAAGTGTAGGTAATTCCTGCTAAGTGTAGAGGTCCTACAGATAATCTTATGACCGATCCCCTCTCCTCTCTCCCCCTCTCAGAATCAGCACTTATGCTAAGAGCCGGCTAGTACCGATCCGTACTGTCACACAGCCAAACGCACACATATACACAACAGTTTCTCTCACTCAACCTCTCTACTCCACCTCGGAGCATAAGTGGAGCCTGCCCCGGTGGAATGAAAAGTGCCAACTTCTCCTCTTAGTGGCATTTACTCTACTGAGAGTGTGAAGGAAGCAGAGAAAGAGACAGCCCTGGTCTCAACTTGCCGCCTGCACCTCACGCTTCGTTTGTAATCTGTGGAAAATGTCATCGGCGAGGGTAGATTACTTGCTGACTTTATTTACCCCTGCAAGGGCTGGTAGGAAATTACAGGCTTTCTGAGGGGCCAGAGCCTGGAATGCACATCATCGGCACCTGATACAATGTGATTATTACCTGAATCAGTGCCAGGCGTGGCCAAGCTCTGTGGCGGAGACCGACTATGAAGGGCTTGTCTGAGAGCCTTACTGCTCTAAATCACTCCCTCACCTCCCAAACCCCTGATCCCAGATCAGTGACCCAGTCAGCGCTCAGGGAGTCAAAAGGGAAGAGGTGGGGGGTGCGTTCCAACGTGATCTCACTCATTGTTCCGACAACAATATTTCCCCTGCCCCGGCCTAATTACCGTGTAATGAGTGCTGTAATATAAGCAGTACTGTAGCGTAACCTGTAAACCTTAATTAAGTCAGGCACCTTAAAGGAAGCTGCGTACAGCTCAGCCTCCATTCTTACACAACGCGGCGTCCTGCACTGTATAAGGGAGGCCTCCAGGTGCATTTCAATAGTCTCAAGACTGTTCTTCTCCGTGTCCGTGCATCTTCCGTCCGCTCTAGTGCCAAAGACCTGGTTAAGTGAAGGCAAGGTTTACTGTGGTGGGGTGACATTCTGCTTTAACACGCATTTTATTGTCTGTACTGATCAAGGACGAGCTGTGGAAAAACTATTCAGACCATTGGGATGCCGCCTGCTAGTCCTGGCTTTAAGGGGGCCTGGAGTTGACACTGATAAGAGAGCAGGGACCCTTGGCTTCTCTGGGACCCGTGGTGTAGTACACGAAGGCCAGTGATTTGTTAATGTTCACACTCATGCTGCCCCTGACAGTGTCACACATCCATAGGAAATACATCCTGAAGGACAGATCCGTTTGGACCAGCACATTTGCTGTGTAATGTGTGCGATTTGTTAGTACTGTCAAGCTATTGGGCTTGCTCAGCATGGGTCCAGTAATGGGACGTGCGAAAAGTTGGAACAGCATCAAACGTGAAGATGTTTTCTAAAAGATTGGGGGAAAGGGCCTGCAGTACACAATAGTAGAATAGGCCTTTACACATTCATTCTCAACCACCGTAGTCTGTTCGGGAGTTGGTTATGAGGTTGAGCATTATCTTGGGTCAACAATAAGATGAAATTGTGGCACTAACAGTAGCCGTAACATTAGTGTTTACTGAGTGAATGGTCTCTGCCAGCTTTAAAATAATGGCAGACTAGCACTATAAATACATCCCTAGATCCCTAATGAAGGAGCTAATTGACACCATCAATAAAGAGATTTCAGGAGTGTAGTAAATACTTTGGACATTCACAGTGATGTGGCTGCTGGCGTGGGTGGACTGGCAGAGAGGGAAGAATCAGGCTTAGATTCCTCATCAGATGGAGGGCAATGGGAGTTTACCTGCTAAGTCCCCGCCCTTAGCCTACAGCTCAGGGATTTAGAGGGAAATCAATGCGAAGTTTTCTGCGAGTCCCGTCAAGGTCAGAGAACCGCATCTTTTCCTCTACATGTTCTTTACAGGCCCCTGGAAAACCACGGACATGACCCGACCATAAACACTGCACACCGGCTAAAGTGGATATGAAAAAAATATGTTGGGGCTTTTTCACCTTGAATAAGATCTTGAAACGGACAATATTTCATTGAAAAACTAAATCATAATTTATCTGAAGAGATATAAAAAATTTACAATTATTAAAAAAAACTGTCAATGCCTTTGTTACATAAGTGTGAACATTCTTCATAATGGGGGTGTAACAGTGTACAGAATAAAATAATCACATTTCAGATCATGTATAAGGGTAATTTGCTGTCATATGACATCAACTGGAGTGATTTTGATTAGCCCTAAATAAAATAATTTGTTCCTGTTGGATTTTCTTAGCTGCATACTACAGAAATAGCCATGCTCCATAAGGAAGTAACAGAAGGTCTATGGAATCATATTAATGTAGTGTCTAGATATGTGAATGTATATATACAGAAATATGGCAATTATAAATCTTTGTATATAGGATATTATGTACAAAGGTAATTTGCTGTCAGTTAACATCAATTGCATATAGCATGCCTGGAGAAACATTGGGGGTCTGTAAAACGTAGCCACGGTGTCTGTTTTAAGTCTTATCTATAATATTACTGGACGTTCTTAAATAAGCGATGGTGTTTCAACCTTGAGTCAGATCAACTGATCACAGTAGATTCACATTAGTCAAAGATTGTCAGTTGCAAACGTACAAGGTCTAGGATACAGATCCGCTTTTGAGGTCCTTTGATTTTACAAATTGAAAGGTGTCTTTAAAGATGAAGCTTCAAAGCTCAAAGGCTGGCGCAGGATGGAGTGATAAAAAGGGGGATGAGAAGAAAAAAGTCACCCTCCCATCATGCCGACACTGCACTTTATTTCACAGTGCCCATTCAGGCGAGATTTTAAGAAAACACTAATTGAACATTTCCAGATTCTTTACCTAACAGGCTTTAGCAAGTAAACCTTGCTGCATGCTTCAGTCTCTGGCCTGCTATGCGCTTTTAGGCAAAAATCACATTTCATATACACACACGCACATTTTCAATTATGTCCAAAATGCCAAATATTCCAGATTTTATTCTCTCTCCCTGAGTCTCTCACCACTGTGCTGGAGTGGAATGATAATGATCATTAACGCAGCTGGTCCTGTGAATGACCACAGGTGCCACCAAGTTAATTGTATTGATGTATTTCCTGGTAACAGAGATGGCCAGTAATGCACTTCCAAGAATGTCCTGCCCTTTGAAACACACCACTGACACAGTAAAAGAGAAAGACACCTCGTAGCTCATCAATTAAAACACTCATCAATTAAAAAAGCTCATGAATTACCTTTAACGTAGCCACCTTGTTAAAGATGGCTAGGCTGCCATTTTGTAAAACATTACAACATGGTGAACATCAACAGAATTGCAGTGACAAAAACACAAAGTCATTGGATTGGTCCATATTATTTGAAGACCTTGAAAACAATTCGCTACCATCATTATCAGCAAACTGGTACCCGATTATAAACACGGCACTAACGCTATACTAACATTCCATTAACAACATACTGTTCCAGGAGACTTCTCTATCTGGCAGTGGACCATTACCACTCCTCTACTGGATGCACTGATGAGGAAGTGAGAACAAAGCTAGGAGTGGGAAGAGAGCCTCCACAGAAAGTTACAGCTGCTTTCCCCCTCTCTCACATCCCTCCATCCATCTCCCCTCCCTCTCCCCAGTAAGCGATCAGTCTTTAGGGGGGCGCTGGCAGGCAATCAGTGATGTCATGCCACTAGCGCAGCGATGGCAGCTTAACCTATTTTCGGAAATACCACAGATTTCTATTTATAACCATACTTAGCTGCATGCATTTCCACACGCCCCTCACAGAACCCATATATTCATAAAAATGTTCCAACAAAATGGGTGTTTTCATTGTTTTAATGTTCAAGAATAGCTTTTTATCAATACATGTATTAATATCATTGCCACACAATAATGGTTCTGGTGGGCTTGGAAGCTGTAGTAGTAGTAGCAGTGGTAGTAGTAGGAGGAAGGTTAGTAGTAGTACTATTATCAGGAGTAGGATTGTTAGCACTAGCGGTGGTAGTAATACAGTGGTAGTATTGGTAGTGGTAATGGCAGTGTTAGTAGTAGGAGTGTTAGTAGTGGTATTGAAAATAATTGGTGGTATGTAATATTGTAGTAAAACACTTGATTACTTATTAATATATCTGTAATAGTATTATAACAATAGTAAATAATATGTACACATTTACATAAGCGGCAAAGAAGTAGTTAGTATTATGATTTCTAGCAACAGAAACTTTTAGTCAGTGTAGTGGTGGTCAGATGAGTTTTGGATGGTAGTAGTAGCTGTGGTGGTAGTAGATTTGTAGTAGTAGTCATAGCAGTATTTGTGATAATAGTAGTAGGTGTGGTGGTGGTAGTTAAAGCAGTGTTGTTAGTAGTTGTAGTAGTAGTAGTTATGGTCGTTATGGTGGTGGTGGTAGTTGAAGCAGTGTTGATAGTAGTTGTAGTAGTAGTAGTTATGGTCATTATGGTGGTGGTAGTGGTTGAAGCAGTGTTGATAGTAGTTGTAGTAGTAGTAGTTATGGTCGTTATGGTGGTGGTGGTGGTTGAAGCAGTGTTGATAGTAGTTGTAGTAGTAGTAGTTATGGTCATTATGGTGGTGGTAGTGGTTGAAGCAGTGTTGATAGTAGTTGTAGTAGTAGTAGTTATGGTCATTATGGTGGTGGCAGTGGTTGAAGCAGTGTTGATATTAGTTGCAGTAGTAGTAGTTATGGTCATTATGGTGGTGGTAGTTGAAGCAGTGTTGATAGTAGTTGTAGTAGTAGTAGTTATGGTCGTTATGGTGGTGGTGGTGGTTGAAGCAGTGTTGATAGTAGTTGTAGTAGTAGTAGTTATGGTCGTTATGGTGGTGGTGGTGGTTGAAGCAGTGTTGATAGTAGTTGTAGTAGTAGTAGTTATGGTCATTATGGTGGTGGTAGTGGTTGAAGCAGTG
>JACXGJ010004880.1:0-42532 GCA_016801105.1 Esox niger
GGGGGGGGGGGGGGGAAGAAAACAACATGATACGTTACGGATGTGGTCAGGATCTCCACACACTCTATCTCTGCCTCTCTTCATTAATAGCCATACATGTCCTAGATAATACCATTACTTAGCTAAACATTTCAAGCAGCTGGAACCGTTTCCATTTTAATTACATTGGTAGAAACAAGTCCAAACATCCAACTAGATAACTGACAGAATAGATAAAGACGGCAACACTTGGGAATAAGCAAGCATTCATTCAATCTCCAGAGCTGCTGTGCTTGCCTGTATCAATCAATAGTGATCATGACAGAGTTACTTGATCGTTAAATCCAAGATATTCATCCAAGTTTCACATAATCAGACATTGACATCATAAAACATTTATCTGCCGTTTTTCATGTGACTTACATTTATGCTTTCAAAGAGGAAGGACATTTCCAACTCTGTATCACCAACCAACAAACAAACTATCCCTTCCAAAGTTGTTGCTGCTTTGATACTGTCATTCTGAGTGATGAGTTTTCTGGACGATTTCCATTTGTTTACAGGTTGTTATCATTTTCATTTTGTGAATAAAACTTTTAGTTTTTATATATTTGCAGATGCCACTGTAATATACAGAATGTTTGGTGACAGCCAATGAGTTCAAAAGGCTTAAACATACCACAAATGTAATTCCTGCTCCCAGTAGAGAGAAACCCCTCTCTCACCCTTTCTAATCCAGAGAAGTGGAGATGCAGTACATAGCGTAGCAGATTTGGCCAATTACATTTTAGAAACAAAGTCTACCAATATGTACAAATAAGCAGCTATGGAAGAAAAAAGCTCTCTACATTTCTCATACACTAGGTCCTCTAGGTTTTCATGATTAAACTATCCTAACCTCAAACAAACTTCCCTACAAAGATGTTATGAAGGCTAAATGGGAGAAATAACTGGGCTCTGAAATGCATGTGTAGATTTAAGGCTTGGCTTAGCATAGCTTACTCATACATCGATGCCTATTCAATCAACTCCAGATGTTGTCTCCGTCAACTGATGAGGTGGGGGCACACTTGTTTTAGATGGGCATTTGGTGATCTTTGCTCAGCAGGTGAGCATTTGGTTTTGTTGTGTAATATGTCTCCTACTGGATGTAAGTACCTTATTATTTTGGTGCCACTTAATTAATTTTTTGTTGGTGTGACTATTCTCACTTCTTTAAAACAAGAAGCATGCATTATTGTGGAGGTATGAATCTCCTTTCTTGCTTCAAAATAAAAAAAATTGAAACATTATTTCACATCAGCACACAGCATAGGCCACCCTGAAGTCCAAAGTGAAAGAAAAGCTTTGGTTCAAAACAGCCGGTGCATTTCTCTTTCTCTAGAAAATGTTCACCCCATATCCCCTGAAGTCATTAGCTTTACCCAGCCTACTCCTCCATGCTGGCCCTTTAGAATGGGCCAGTGCTCTGGCTGTTGGGTTCCTGCTCTCAGGCAATGTAGGAGCCGTCACGCTGCATAAAACCAGCCATCAGTTCCAAGGCTCAGCGACCCAGGCTGTTCTATTACATGACTTAGTTTTGCTGAGAGAGACAGACATGGTACAATAGCAGTCACAGCTAAGCACCATTCGTTTTTGTTTTTTGAAAGGAAAGCCTGTCATTGCTACAGATTTACTTGTATAGTCCTGTCATTTTAAAGCATAATGAGAGTCACAGGTCCTGTCAGTCCCTTATGCCTTGTTCAGTACTACTGTGTGTGTGTGTGTGTGTGTGTGTGTGTGTGTGTGTGTGTGTGTGTGTGTGTGTGTGAACAGCTTTTACTACATAAATGGAGAAAAAAATATCCTAACAGTGGTTACACCAGGAATCCATTATTACTTGGGCAGGTGTTTGGGTTAGGATTAGGTTTAGATATAGGGGTTAGGAAAAGGATAGGATATGTATTTTTAGGGAGAGTAAGAGTTAAAGTATTCATGTCAATGGCTCTGTGTTTATAATATACATTTAATATATTTGTGCTTTTATTTTAGCAGTTCGTCACTGCCCCTAGCTGGAAGGGGGCCAGAGACAATGACGTGATATTGACACATCTTTCTAGCTAGTTTAAACGCTGATGCTATGTTCTGCTTCGTAACCTCTGACTGTTTCATCCTAACATCGTTGGTGCCAACATGAATAACAATATCTCTGTAGTCTTTATACTTGCCAGTTTTACACTTTGCTTGCACCAACCCCAGATTTGTAGCTACGTCTGTGGCTCTACCCCCCGGTAAACAGTCTACAATTGCTGGCTGATTCTTTAGTCTGCGGAGTACCAGGCTTGACTCGTTGCTGTCCCTGTCCAAAGTCCTCCTGGTTGTGTTGCAGATCAACACGATACCCAACGATTTCAGCTGCCACTTTGCTGACCCCCCCCGCCCCCGTTTGTGCCTGTCCTCCGATCTGGAATAGGTTTAAATAGACTCTGGGCTTAGCCCACATGCATTGAACTATTAATATTTGGACTCTTAAAATGTTCACCCGGCACAGTCAGAAGAGGACTGGTCACCCCTCTGAGCCTGGTTCCTCTCTAGGTTTCTTCCTAAATTTCGGCCTTCTTAGGGAGTTTTTCCTAGCCACTGAAGTTCAACACTACTATTGTTTGCTCCTTGGGGTTTAAGGCCGGGTGTTTTGTAAAAGCACTATGACAACTGCTGATGTAAAAAGGGCTTAATAAAATACATTTGAAAGATTGATTGAACAGGTAACTATGCTAAAAACATTCCTATTTAGAATGGTCTTGACCACTAAGCTAACCTCTGGTCCAATCAAAAACTAGGTTACTCTGCAGCCCCGAAAATGTTCTCAAATTCTGGTTAGGTTATTTTGTGCACATTTTGAAAAGATGCCTTTGTTTGCCTTGAGGTTTAGGGTAAAAAAATATATGTTAAGATCAATAACTTTGGTGTCACAGTTTAGATGAACTATGTCAACATGTGTGTGTGATCCACATCCACAATTGACTCCATAGAGTATATACTCTCACCTCCAAAGCCCCAGATCTCAAATTATTGAGCCCCCAATGTACAGTGGGGAGAACAAGTATTTGATACACTGTTGGTTTTGCAGGTTTTCCTACTTACAAAGCATGTAGAGGTCTGTAATTTTAATCATAGGTAAACTTCAACTGTGAGAGACAGAATCTAAAACAAAAATCTATTAACAGATTCCGATATTTAAATAATTAATTTGCATTTTATTACACTTCAACAGCAAAAATCCAGAAAATCACATTGAATGATTTTTAAATAATTAATTTGCATTTTATTGCATGACATAAGTATTTGATCACCTACCAACCAGTAAGAATTCCGGCTCTGACAGACCTGTTTCTCTTTAAGAAGCCCTCCTGTTCTCCACTCATTCCCTGTTTTAACTGCAACTGTTTGAACTCGTTACCTGTATAAAAGACGCCTGTCCACATACTCAATCAAACAGACTACAACCTCTCCACAATGGCCAAGACCAGAGAGCTGTGTAAGGACATCAGGGATAAAATAGACCTGCACAAGGCTGGGATTGGCCACAGGACAATAGGCAAGCAGCTTGGTGAGAAGGCAACAACAGTTCGCCCAATTATTAGAAAATGGAAGAAGTTCATGATGACGGCAATTCTCCCTCGGTCTGGGGCTCCATGAAAGATCTCACCTTATGAGGCATCAACGATCATGAGGAAGGTGAGGGATCAGCCTAGAACTACACGGCAGAACCTGGTCAATGACCTGAAGAGAGCTGGGACCACAGTCTCAAAGAAAAACATTAGTAACACACTACGCCATCATGGATTAAAATTCAGCAGCGCACGCAAGGTCCCAAAGCTCAAGACAGCGCATGTCCAGGGCCGTCTGAAGTTTGCCAATTACCATCTGGATGATCCAGAGGAGGAATGGGAGAAGGTAATGTGGTCTGATGAGACAAAAATAGAGCTTTTTGGTCTAAACTCCACTTGCCATGTTTGGAGGAAGAAGAAGGTTGAGTACAACCCCAAGAACACCATCCCAACCATGAAGCATGGAGGTGGAAACATAATTCTTTGGGGATGCTTTTCTGCAAAGGGGACAGGAAGACTGCACCTTATTGAGGGGGGAATGGATTAGACCACGTATCGCGAGATCTTGGCCAACAACCTCCTTCCCTCAGTAAGAGCATTGAAGATGGGTCGTGGCTGGGTCTTCCAGCATGACAACGGCCGGAAACACACAGCCAGGGCAACTAAGGGGTGGCTCCGTGAGAAGCATCTCACGGTCTTGGAGTGGCCTAGCCAGTCTCCAGACCTGAACCCAATAGAACATCTTTGGAGGGAGCTGAAATTCCTTATTGCCCAGCGACAGCCCCGAAACCTGAAGGATCTGGAGAAGGTCTGTATGCACGAGTGGGCCAGAAATCCAGCTGTAGTGTGTTGAAACCTGGCCAAGAACTACACAACATGCATGTTCTATGTAATTGCAAACAACTGTTTCTGTACCAAATGTTAAGTTCAGCTTTTCTGATGTATCAAATACTTATGTCATGCAATAAAATGCTAATTAATTATTTAAATATCATACAATGTGATTTTCTGGATTTTTGTTTTAGATTCCGTCTCTCACAGTTGAAATTTACCTATGATAAAAATGACAGACCTCTACATGCTTTGTAAGTAGGAAAACCTGCAAAACCAGCAGTGTATCAAATACTTGTTCTCCCCACTGTATTGGGATCCTAGTAACGCCTCTGGTGCCCACTAATGAAATTGTGATTTTAGGGAAAAACATAACTGGACATAGAGTCAGAATTAGTTAATTTTGGGTTAAGGCTTTACCAGATAGATATAGTGTTAGGTGTTATGTTATTGAGTTTAGAATTAAGTTAAAGGTTTATGGCTATGGAGTACATAACATGGACTTCTGTGTCAGGGTTAGGTCTCAAGACCCTAAAAGGATAGAATGGACATACATGCATGTGTATGGGGTGCATGTGTGTGTCCGTGCCTGGTCCAAACCAAATCCTCAAATTGATACATTCTGATTATTCCATAAATGCTAAGTAATCTACTAGAATGCATACCAATAATGAAAGGCCTCTGAGCTTTCATATAATGCTGGTCCTCCCTAGTCATTCAAGGGCTTTTCCTGCAGGTAATGTCTGCATGAATCCCCTATAGGACAAGTTAATTGCTCAATTCATTATTACATAGCCTAGAATGTTAGATTGAAACCTGTTGTGTGCTGGAGTTCAACTGTAGACCCTACAGGTGCATCTCAAGAAACTAGAATATGTTGATAAAGTTAAATTACTCTGTAATTCAAATCCAAAAGTGACACCTTCATACAATTGTGATTATAGGTTTGCAGAAATTGTGACATTTTGGCATTGATTTTGAAAATATGACGGATCATGCAAAAAAAGATTTTATAAAAAAATGTTGATCATATGTAGCCGTTAATTATCACATAGTTGTTAGGCTCTTTTTAAATCATAATAATTACAGAAATCACCCAAATGACCCTTTAAAAAAAAGTTACATACCCTGGAATATTTGGCCTTGTAACAGAAACACAAGGTGACACACACAGGTGAAAATGGCAATTAAAGGCAAATTTCCCACACCTGTGTCTTTTTAAATTGCAATTAGTGTATGTTTATAAATAGTCTGTGAGTTTGATAGCTCTCACATGGATGCACTGAGCATGCTAGATACTGAGCCATGGGGAGCAGAAAATAACTATCAAAAAACCTGCCTAACAAGGTAATGGAGGAACTGTATGAAAAGATATCCAAAGCTTTATAAATGCCAGTCAGTATTGTTCAATCACTTAAAGAAGGGTACAATTCTCTTGATTCCAAGCCAAGGTCCGATAGACCAAGAAAGATTTCAGCCAAAACTGCCTGAAGAATTGTTTGGGATACTAAAAAATTCGATTCATTACACATTATGTGAAACATTTCAAGACTATTTTGTTTCAATCTTTATGATTATGGCTTGCAGTTCCTGTCTAAAAAATAATACAAAAACGCTGAAACCCTCCTGTCAGTGTGTGATTGAGATTGTAATTGGTATCAAACAGGAAGTGAGTCTTAAGGTTCCTCAAATCACAAAAAACATTTCTAAAGGACAACTAAAAGATCAGAGCCAAAAGATTGACCAGGCACATTTCTATAAAATCTTGCCAGATACGTATTCAGGTGCAAGGCCATGAAGTGCTTTAAAAATCAATAAAGCAAAGTTGCTGCCAATGGCGGTACATTGGTTGAGCTTTGCCTGCCCACTTCACCTCAGTTTAATCAAAACGATGCTATCACAGCTATCACACCAAGGAGAAGACAACTCTCCGGCCACTGAGGTCAGCATATTTCGTACTACGGATAAGCAAGAGTTGATGCAGCGCTATATTGATGGCACTGCTGTTCACCGGGTGAAATAATTTTCCTGGCCCTATCACAGCTCCAGACCTCCTTCTCTAGGCTTTATTTTGTTCTCAACTAACTCTTTCAACATAACATTTTTGCTAAAATCTCCAAAGCGACAACAAACAATGTCAGGAGAAAGGCAGGGGAGAAATGGAGTGGAGGGAGATGGTCCAATCAGAGACCATTTTGTGGACAAAGGTCAGCAAGCAAGTTCACCCTCAGTAGTGGGCCAGCTGGCACAGGTGGCAAACATCTTTCGATCCCTCCATATCAAACTGGGGATACGGTCGCCAACTCGTGTGTTCTTTTATCCCAGTGAGGTCAATGAATGTAAAGGCATTCAGCAGCCTCAGCACTGCTCCCAAGTGGACATTCTACCTGACGGCTTGAAATTCTAACTTGTCTGTCAATTAGCACTTAAGATGTTCAAATATTTGAACAGAAGGTGACTGGGCTAATTAGAAGGATGACTTTGATAATGTGTACTCCTCACCAAAGGCAGGGGGCTTGGCTAGTTGATTATTAATGTTGAACAACATATCATGCTCTCTGCTGTTGACACACTATGCTGTTGTAGTGGGCTCATACCCAGACAAATAAGTGGTAGTCAAAAGCATGAGCTCAGAAAAAGAAAAGAAACATTGGTTATAACAGTGACAAAGCCTCATATGATGCCGTTGACAAGGCGAACAGAAAAGTACAGAAATGCTCCCATTTATTTTTCAATTCAAGGAGTTGCCAGACACAGAGACACAAATATCAAAGGACGGTAAACAGCCAGCAAAGTAAATAGCTATCCTTCTTAGATAATCTATTTTTCGACAACAACGAAATTGGGTTGCAACAAAATAACAAATGGCACAACAAATAAACACTGTGATTGATGTTCCTTTATCCGTCACAACATGCAAACACCAAATCTAATTTAGACTGTGTTCAATTATTTGCAAACATATTTCTAATACACTGTGCTATCAAGTGTGGAGCCCAATGCATTGAATAGGAAACTCCACATCTCAACTGAAATCCAGGAACAAGAACAACAGTGAAAGTTTCTCACTTCATCAAACTCGTCCACGCTGAGTAAACTTTCCACCGCTCAAGCCGAGAAGATAAGCCGGCTTTCTGTGCAACGCCAGTAAGCACAAAAACAGTCATGGCTTTGCCACTCTGTATTCCATCCACGTGACCCAGAATGAAGGGTTTCGCCTGAATCCTTTCAACCTCTCCACCCCACTGAACACATATGGGTGTGCTCTCGAGTGCCCACTGTTCAGATAAGCCTCAAACAGCCCCTCCAGTGCCAGCACTCACCATACCCTATTCTGCACCCCTGATCTCTGCCCTGACCTCCCCATCCTGCCTTTCCCCCCCTTCCTGGACCAGACAGTCCAACAGAGCAACAGGTAGAGCCTTACGTCCCTGTTCGTTGAGAATTTGACGTGTGTGACTACAAAAGGGGAATGAAGGAGAAAAAGGGAGAGATTACTGTAGAAACTGTGCCTCCTCCAAAAAGCTCTAGAATCTTCACCGTGCAGATACTTCTGCCTTTCACGGCGGATAATATCCTGTTAAGTGGCTTTTTTGTCCAGTGACAAGAATACGGCTCAAGCCACTCCCCGCTCCTCTGCAATCCCATTATACACCATAATGTTTGGGATGAGGCCTAAAAGCTCTCAGATGCCGGTCCCAAATGGCATCCTATTCCCTTTTCAGTACACTACTTTTCACAAGTGCTCCCTAGGGCACTGCCTCAGATCTAGCACACTGTGCAGGGAATAGGGTGCCATGTGTTGACACAGCTGCTGTGATTCATCGCTCGGGCCGCGAGGGAAGACGTGCGAATGGCATTTAAAAAGAGGCGCGTCGTCGTCAGCCAGCTACTTCCTTCCACTCCTCTCCCTTTTGTTCATGCTTGATGGCGGGGTGTTAATTGGGCCTGCCGCTGCCCCGTGCTCACTAATTGTTCAAGCTGTGACCGGCACACAAACTAATTGTGTGAACTGTGGGGGCGCTCACGTACAAACTCACACCGCTCATACCATGAAATCAGCAGGTTTATTCACGTCCTGTTGCCCTTTTAAAGAACCCAAGCGTTTTTCTATGTTAAGCAACAATAGATATCGACGGTAAGTAATGCAAGCCCATGTCGTATTCCAAGTCGGTCCTTATCCACATGGATGTGAAGTGCCCGCTGTATCACATCGTGGCAAAGCTAGGAAAATGTGAGTCATCCAGCTGAAGGATGATGGACAATGTGTTTGTAATTGCAGGCCATATCCAGGCCCACTCGTCTCACAATAGACAAACTTTGGACAATCAAAGACATGGTCTGAATGCATACACATGATCCATATATATAATAGCCTGTATGGCCATGAAGAAGAAGGGTTGCGCAACAATAGTCGTAATGCAGTCGCCACCGTGACATATCAAATCCATAGTGAATGGAATGTATTTTTACCTCGTGTTTCATTCGCAGCAGAGTACCAAGGTTCGAATAAACAGACTATTGCTAGAAAGAACTCCTGCCTTGCCGTGCTTTCAAAAGGTGGCTTTTGGGTCGGTTTTACATCACAGCAAATGCATTCTCTATTTATCTAAGGCCCCTTCCAACTGAACGGAAGAAAATGTCATACATTTGTCACCATGACATCATTGAAGCCCATTATGGCAAAGAAAAGAAAAAAGATCTATGTTGGTTTTGTGGCATTCTAAAATCTGCACATGCATGCACAAACACAAATGCAAACGTCCACTGTAACTGTCACATATCCTGTTCACACACAAGCGAAAGAACCAGGTCTGTGCTTGTGTTATAAAATTCCAAATGACATACACACACACACAGACACGCACACCATTTCCAATGTAGCGCACGCGCACAAAAACTCATACATATAATTCACACAGAAACACTCTCCAGCACTGCTGTATGTAACCTATTCCCAGAGCATCGTAAAGTGGAGCATCTCTGGGAAAAAAGGGGTGGATGCATAAATAAGCAATTGATGTGTGCCTCTCGCCGCATAACTGGCTTTAAGCAACAACAAAAAAAAATCCCAGCTTCCACACTTACTGTGCCATTAATTTTCAAAAGTTGTCGTTCCGAAAGATCAAAAACAACAAAAAAGGGACACTAATAACTAAAATGTCAGGGAATGGACACCAAGCCATCCGCACAAAGTGTAAACCAGAGCAAAGTCACCTTGAACAAAAGGATGCCGTCATATAGAATAATGTTCATTGGCACTAAACGCAAGAGCAGTGATTTAACATCATTAAAAGTGCGACGCGCCTGCACCGTGTCAAGGTGTTTATCAATACCTTACCGATTGGCAAGCTTTTTTCCGCTAATATTTTATGCAAGGATTGCTCGAGGAGTGGCATCAGCAACAGTAGCCAGACTGTGCATACACCTCTTGGGTTACATTTTTGCAATCTCATCTATCTCCATGGAGACGCTACAGATGAATATGAGCAATAATGGATATTAAACAGAAGCATTTCTAATGTTTTGGAGTGCGCCACAGAACGCCCCAATGATTTAGCCATTCCTCCTGCTTCTTTTGTCACAAGAATGAGTGGTGTGATAGCACAGGCTGTATGGACGAAAATGCACGCCTCAAAAAGACTGTCCCTCATTAATATGCATGAATGGATCATCTGGACCTATCAGAGGCCGGCCACTAGAAATCGCCTATTTACTAATACTGGGCACTTTTTATTGGAAAATGGTCGAGGACATGGCCTACTCAGAATAAATGAACAAGTAAGCCTCAAGCAGAAAAAGCTTGTGAGGACCTAAGTAAATAGACGCGACTGTAAATTACTGTAATTACACAAACAGAATTAGTTTGGCAACAGTTCATTCAATGTCAGTCGAGCGGGACTGATTTTCTCGCACACACAAAATGTCAACACCTCTTAAGGGACTGATGAGAATGATTGGCAGAAATGTAGCATGATTGTATTTGGTTTCATGACAAGCATTTATTTAATTCAGCTGTATTTTTGAATGGTCTTGACATCATACTTTATTCGATACTTTATAATGGGATGGGAAACCAAGTATGGCCAACAATGAAGCAGACTTGATCTGGCTCAATACATCTTATTGATCATTGAGGGAACAAACAAATACCCTTGGGACTGCAATGGGCCAAGCCTGGGCGATGTTGTTGCATGCAATCGAATGACTCCTTGAGGTGCCAGTGATTATTTGAAATACATAAATAATGAACTGCTGTGTCATTTTGACTTCTGATCGATTTCCCCATTAACAGCTGATTGATACAAGCTTTAAATGTCAAATGTGTTATTGATTGCACAGTGGCTTTCCCCTTTCCTCTGTGACACTGGTCTGCCTTGTCATCTGGCCTATTGCACTGTTGACTTCCACCTAGCTGGGTTAGTAAACACCATAATATCAACATTTCCGGGACATTTTGGGAAACATTACAAGAACTTTCAGTGCTAACTTGCCTGGTTCTGCCTTGACGCATTGTGTCTTTTCTGCCTTCTACCTGGCTGTAAGTGGCAAGGCCATCTTTTAACAATGTGCTAGGCCGGATATTGTGAAGACTTTTACTTATCTGTGGCTTATTAGTGCAGAACGTTTCTTTCCACCCACACATTCACATCCCTCGTTGGACAGGTAATGCTATAGCAAAATCGAGCATCGAAGAGGTAAATGTGTGAAATAATTAGCTTGGATTTAAATAGGAGTGATTGCTAAGAGCACTTGACTTAATAGCACAAACAAGGACACTCAGTGTAGTATGGAATCATTTCTGTGTGGTTGCTTCAGTCCTGTTAGATCTAATAAAGGGATGGTATAAGAATTAGGCAATGAGACACTTTTACTACATCCCCAGTCTCAAATGAAATTAGACACCGATTTTATAAACTGTACAGTATAAAGAAAGTTAGAAGATGTTTAGAAAGCTGATGCTAACTAAGGGAACAATGACTACAAATCTTTGGGAACATTGAGTATGCTGTTCCTTTAGACTGCTAGCCATTGCACTAATGCTACTTTGAATTCTTTCAGAAAACAGCCTTTTACTTCCTAAATACTAAAAGTACATATATAAACCTTTCATCCAGAAGTAAATCTGACTCCACGAAGCCCAAAACTGCAGAAGTCTTGAACTATCCCTTTAACAAATGAATCCAACACTAAAAGAGTCCTCAGGAGTGCATCATCTAGCCAAGTACTCTCGGCAGTCCCGTTTTCATTCCATGCCAATTATTTCTCACAATTACCACTTCGATGGTGGATAATGCTTGAATTCGCCAGACTCTTCTCTCTAGGGAGTGAATACGTGGGCAGGCTGTAGCATCTTGTGCAAATCAGGCAGTGACAGGTCAAGAATAGAGATACCAGGAGGTGTTTCTAGAATGTTGCAGAGTTAACAAAGTAAGGGTCAGGTCTCATTGCCTTATGTTCTCTTGGGTTCAGATAATGATCCCACTTCTGACACCAACAGGCCTGGTTACAAACAAACTTGTTATCGGAAGATGCAATAATGATCCCACATCTGACCCTAGTAAATACAATCAACAAGTATGAAAACAGTCATAACAGTAATGGTTGGCACTCTTGAGGATGAGGAAAATACTGTTGAGAAGCTGCATTTCAGTCAATCAGCTCATGCAGAGGTAAAGCACAAAGTGCTTTCAGATATCCAAAGAAACCCAAAGAGCAAGCAGTAACAAGAATGTATGCACATTAGCTAAGATAAAAGCCCTAGTAGGGTCAAAACTTAGGAAGAAATCTAGAGAGCAGGCCGAATCAAAGAGATGGCCTGTCTTCTTCTGAAGGTGCCTGTCCTCTTCAACATGACCTTTTGGGCTCACTATTCAATAAATGCCGGTGAGCTGTTCCCAGTCTTTAGGTTCAGGCTTAACTAATGTGAGGTCAAAACAAGTAAACATTCGAAAAACATTAAACATTGCAAAGGGCATATATATATATATAATATATATAAATAAGACACCACTACAAATTAAATGCTTCTGCGCCAGAAAGTTTTTTGTTTCTGGAGCTGTGTATATATATAATTTTTTTCCAGTGCTGTGTATTTATAAATATATACATATACATATGGAAAAAAATTTGACCACTGCATCGTTCTCTTTCCTTTCTGAAAAATTTGAAAAGAAAAGTTTTGATTGAGGAACAGAAACGTTCAATTTGCAGTGGTCTCTTAATTTTAACCCTTCTGTTCCTATTTACCGATCCGCCATAACATTATGACCACCTGCCTAATATTGTGGAGGTCCCCTTTTGCCCCAACAACAGCCCTGACCCATCGAGGCATGGACTCTATAAGACGTCTGAACGTGTGCTGTGGTATCTGGCAGCAGATGCGAGGAATTTGGAGGCCAAATCAACACATTGAAATTGTTGTTGTGTTCCTCAAACCATTCCTGAACCATTTTTGCTTTGTGGAAGGGCACATTATCCTGCAGAACCAGGCCAATGCCATCAAGGAATACTGTTATAATGGAAGGGTCCACATGATCTGAACCTGTGCTCAGGTAGGTCATACGTGTCAAAGTTACACCCACATGAATGGGAGGACCCAAGATTTCCCAGCAGAATATTGCCTAAAGCATCACATTACCTCCGCCAGCTTGACTCCTTCCCATAGTGCATCCTGGTGCCATGTGTTCTCCAGGTAAGTGATGCACAGGCACCCAGCTATCCATGTGATGTAAAAGAAAATGTGATTCATCAGACCAGGCGGTCTTCCTCCATTGCTCCATGGTCCATTTCTGATGCTCACGTGCCCACTGTAGACACTTAAGGTAGTGGACATGGGTCAGCATGGGTATCCTGACTGCTCTGCGGCTACGCAGCCCGATACGCAACAAATTGCGATGCACTGTGCAATGCACCTTTCTATCAGTACCAGTATTGATCGCTCCCTATGTGCATCAGTGAGCCTTGGGCACCCAAGACCCGGTCACTGGTTCACCGCTGTTCCTTCCTTGGATCAATTTTGAAGGGTACTGACCACTGCAGACACCCCACACTGCACAAGGTCTACAATTTTGGTGCTCTGACCCACTTGTCTAGCCATCACGATTTGTCCCTTGTCAATGTCGCTCAGATCCATACGCTTGCCCATTTTTCCTGCTTTTAACACATCATCTTTGAGGATTGAATGTTCACTTGCTGCGTAATATATCCCACCCACCGACAGGTGACGAAAACAATATTAACAATATTATTCACCTCACCTGCCAGTGGTCATAATGTTATGGCTGATCTGTGTATATATACAGCTCTGGAAAAAAAATTTAGACCACTGCAAAATGATCAACTTCTCTGGTTTTACTATTCAAAGGTATGTGTTTGAGTAAAATTATTTATATATTTTTCATTTTATAAACTACTGACAACATAACTCCAAAATTCCAAATAAAATTATAATATTTAAATATTGTCATTTATAGTATTTATTTGTAGAAAATAACATATGGTAAAAATGACCAAAAAATGCATTGTTTTTAAACCTCAAATAATGCAAAGAAAACAAATTCGTATTCATTTTTCAACAACAAAATACTAATGTTTTAACTTAGGAAGAGTTCAGAAATATATATTTGGTGGAAAAACCCTAATTTATAAATCACAGCATTCATGTGTCTTGGCATGCTCTCCACCAGTCCGTCACATTGCTGTTGGGTGACATTATGCCACTCCTGGCACCAATATTCAAATAGCTTGGCTTTGTTTGATGTCTTGCATCCATCCATCTTCCTCTTGATCAAATTCCAGAGGTTTTCAATGGGGTTCAGATCTGGAGATTGGGCTGGCCATAACAGGGTCTTGATCTGGTGGTCCTACATCCACACCTTGATTGACCTGGCTGTCTGGCATGGAGCATTGTCCTGCTGGAAAAAACAATACTCAGAGGTGGGGAACATTGTCAGAGCAGAAGAATGCAGGTGTTCTTTCAGGATAACCCTGTACTTGGCTTGATTCATGTGTCGTTCACAAAGACAAATCTGCCTGATTCCAGCCTTGCTGAAGCAACCCCAGACCATCACCAATCCTCCACCAAATGTTGCAGTGGGTGCGAGATACTGCATCTTGTAGGCTTTTCCAAGTCTCTAACCATTAGACGACCAGGTGTTGGGCAAACATTCAGCCCTGCCTAGGGGCCTGTTTCGAACCGTCCTCACCATGCACTTCACCTGAGCTGTTTGCCATTCTTTTTGTAGGTCACTTGAGGTCATCCTACGGTTGTTAAGTGACATTCGAATGAGTGTACGGTCATCTTGATAAGTGGACAGACGTTTTCACCACTGTCGGTCTGTAACTTTGTTTTCCCCAATGTCTGTTGCTTGACATTGTTCTTATGAACCACGGCCTTTGAAATTTTCAGGATGGAAGTAACCTGACGATCACTGAATCTCTCTGCCAGTAAAGCCAGAATTGAACCCTTCTTTTCTTCACTCAAAGATTTTATTTTCAACTCTTTTGTCATGCTGAATAGTTATGATTTTATTCAAATTACATTTGAGGCACTATATGCACAATTTTTGCTATCAAGCTGGTCCCATTACAAGTTGATAGTGATGACCACAGCAGTGTTTTTTATACTTTTCCTCTTCAAATTGATTTGATTTAGGTAATCACCTAGTCAGTACCTCGGTGAGTAAAATGAGGTGTGCCTGTGTTGGAATTTAGCAGACACTGAAATGGAATGGCTGCCATACATGCAGAGATGCTTATTAAGATAAATTAGAAGTGGTCTCTTAATTTTTTCCAGAGCTATATACATGACGGGAACTTAGCAATCAAAGTATCTGACTGGCAATCAAAACGTTGGTACATTAAATCCCATGGTCGACAAGGTTAAAAACATGTTGTTCTATCCCTGTGCAAGACAGTTAAACCAAAATTCTTCAGTAAGTCTCTCAGGAATGTGTTGACTCAAATACATTATTATTTTTGTTTATTTTTGAATTGCCTTACAAGTCTTTTTGGGCAAGCCATCCCTAGAAGATGTAGAACAGAATGATAAGAAAATAAATACAATTAATAAAAAAATCACAATGCTTGCTCACCATTAAAAACATAATGTTTTATTCAAAAATCCTAAAATGGCATCCAAGCAATGGCAAAGAGAGTAGACAATTACATATCGTATGTAAGGTATATGTCCATTCTCTTTGTCGCTGTTTGCATGAAAGTCATTGTTGGCAGAAAGATGAAACTTACTTTGCTTGAATAAAATAATGAATGAGCATTGCTCTTTTTCTTTAAAAACAATCAAACAATAGTAATAATAATAAATATTGCATAAAATAAATAATACTACTGAGTTTCATAAAATCTTTGGATCCTGGATGCTGATTGGTTTATAGGTTGGAGTACTTTACACTTGTTATCAGTTCTATTTCAATTATCAATGCACAATTACTGTCTTGTAGCCCTGTTTTTATACTTCCTCTCGATCTGAGAAATAAGGCTTTGAGACAAAGTAGAGCAGGCTCTAATTTGAAAAATGCACAGTCCCTAAACCTTTGTGCCAACTCTACCGATCATGTCATAGATTGAATGAGAGTGACAAGAGTAAAATCTCTGATTTAGGGGAAAATGTACTTGCTACAACTGTGATAGGTGGTTGTCACATCTAGCTGTCTTAAGATAAATGCCCTGTACATCCCTCTAGAACACTTTGGCCGAAAATTATTTGAAAAGAGACTTTTTATGCTGTTGGCTCTGTAATCCAGAGTTTTGGATTATAAATGTTTCAGTTACTATTAAGTAAGGTTAAAGTTAGTGTTTAAATTGTACAATGTTGCACTAAGTTGGCTATTTTGTATTTTTTGCCGTCTCAGACTAGATGGGAGTAATGGTCAGGAGTTTGTTTACTTCAATAAACAACAGGCTATTTTTGAAGCCATGTCTTGCAATGTATTGATTGGCTATAGTCAAAAGAAGACAAATTATTTTGTAGGCACTCCCACAAAAGGCTACATTTGAATGTTTTTTAGAGCCAGTCTATGACGGTCTGTGTGCATATGGCTGGAGACAAGGGCACCTGTCTAAATGTATGGCTTATTGTAAGGACTTGAATCACAAAAAGGCTCCTCCTTACAGGACAAAAAGTGACAGTTTCAACTTCAGATCTTATAACTCTCATCTTAATATTTTCGGATAACGCAGTTACTTTGTTCTCTCTTTCATGGCCTCAGCTGTTTGCCTAAAGGAGGCCTGCATGACAATAAAGCTTCAGCCATCTCTGATATATTATATGCACATATTGTGCTTTTGTGGATGTTTGTCTGAGGCAATTATCCTGTCTCTTCTGGGGGGATGAAAGTGTCCGATCAATAGTCTTTTGATCTGAGTATGGAGGTTTGGAATTGGATGGTTCAATTCCTGATGAATGAAATTGAGGTATCTGACAATCATCTGGGCTAAGAATGCATGGAAAGAACGGAAACAGGGAAAGAGTGCTATAAGTCATAGACTGAGCCAACCTCCCAGTCTGCTTATCTGACAGGTTTGGTTGCATTTCTATATGCCTGCCTCCCTCATCCAAGTGAATAGGCAATTATGCTAATTATAGTGCACTGGCGAAATGGGGAAGCACCCTGGAGTATTGAGCGCAAAGGATTTGCTAAGATAATAGCTGAATTTATGCTTGATCAAAATCTAGGATTTAAAATTTTTTAAGCTTGATCTGTCAGTAAACTGAGTCTTATGTTGGATTTTTTTAATGGAATTTAAGTGGCAGTTTGGAATTTGGAAGGTTTAGAAAGACAAGAGAAATTTTTACAACTTAGTACTGATTCATGGGCTTTGTCAAAGGGTTATTAAAGCAAATAATGGAATACAATCAAGTGTGGCCCTAATCTAATCTATGGGCCATCAATGAGGATTATTGGAATGTGGGCATACTTTTAAAGTTATGTTCAATTCCAACATGGAAACTTTGTTGAAATCGAGATAAACTGTTCAATAAACCTTCTGAAACTCAAAATGAAAGTAAGACCCTCGCTGCCCTCAAAGTAGGTCCTACTGCAAAATAAGACTTTTCTGTCAGTGTAGTCTTTTCAATCTAGTCATGATCCCACAGGAGAAATCCAAAGCAATTTCTTCAGAAATGCCTACTGTTGAATAACAGAAAAGCAACTTGCTCCTCCTACAAGTGAACACAAAACATAACCTCAGGCACGTATACTTCAATTATCTGAAAGATTGAGCAGATATATTTCCAAACCCAAGAAAATTATCAAAGAACCATATAAAATCCCACATCAGATTTAAACGTTTATCCTGCCATTTCCAGAGACCGCAAAAAAACAAGCAGCGGTGTATGGGAACCAGACTCGCCAACAAATTGTGACATGTCTTTCTAGAAGTTAAATGGCACACAGTTTATGGGAATTACTTACTGATTCCAAACAGTACCGCCATTGTGGTTGCAGTCAATCAGTTATGCAGTTCATTGATATGGTACACCTACATGCTGGCATTTAATTTTAATAATGGGAACGTGTGTGTGTGTGTGTGTGTGTGTGTGTGTGTGTGAGAGAGAGAGTGTGTGAGAGAGAGAGAGAGAGACAGAGAGAGAGAGAAAGAGAAAACGGCTGAGCGACTGAGTGAGCGAGAAATGAGGAGGTGGAGGAGGAGAATGGATCGATCTTACACCTTACCTCGAGAGGCTATGTGAAGAAAGAGGCGTGGGTCTGCAGCTCGTATTGCTGCGGTGTACTTGTCCTCTCTCCCGGGAACCTGTGCTTTCTTTTCGGGCATGAGCCGGACCCTTAGGCGACCTCCTTCCGCACCCAACCACCATTCCAAAATACTTGTTAGGTCCATCTCCATGAAAAATACCGGGTCTTCCTCGTAGACTGCCAGTCCACCGCATCCTGTTTTAACCATGTCCTCCCCAATTTCCACCACAACCTGATTCGATTTACGACTGGCTTTCGTCAGCCCCAAATCCAGAACTTTGGATAGCGGTCGCTTGTAGCGGTAGGGGAGCTGTCCACCAGTACTGGTTGAATTCTCCGCTGCCATGCCATCGATTGTCGCAAACTGTGGGTCAAGAAAAGTAGCCACGATTTTTTGCAGGGGAATACAATGCATCCTTAAGTTAGCGCGCACAGTATAGCAGCCATTAAAAGTCATACAATCTCCGTTAAGTGGGCGTTTTATCAACTCCGCCATGTAGTAGCGCAACAGAGAGGGCACTGCAAAATCCACGGCCAGATTTTTTCTTTTCAGTCGAGAGTTGTAAGTCTGGTTGGAGTCTTTTTTGCTGTAGGCATCACCACTGCTACTGTTACCGAGCACAGCGCTGGGGAAGGCGAGACCTGCGGTGGTCCTTTGCGAGGCACACTGCAGCTCAGCGAGAAATGCCGCAGACCAAACTAAGTATAATATCCTGGTCGTCATGCTTGGATTCGGAAATGTTCCTTTTGATGCGCTTTAACCGTCGTACCCTTCTCCCCTTTATTACGGACACAATCCAAAATCAAAGTGCGAATCGATGATCTTGCGGGCTCTGTAGTTCTGACTTGTGCGCACCCGCGGCACAAGAAAGGCGCATTCGTTATACATTTGTTTGGTGATCGAGGTGACTGTGATTAGACTATTCCTTCTTAAAAAACAAAATATATCATCCTTTCGCAAAATATACAAAACGATGTCCTTTAAAATGGGTATGAGCCTCAACGACTCGCTATCTCCAGGACGCTGCTTGATATGCCTCTCGAGTCCGCTTCAGTGACTGTCAAAGGCTCCTTGTGTGTTTCGTGGCACAGTCCTTGTGGTAGCCTACAAGTGGTCCTTTTGTCAGCGAAGGATGGGGTATCGCTTCTCATAAATCTTTACAGACCATGTCAGAGTTCAACAAAAAAACTGTTTTTACCCACAGAGAAAAAATGATACCCAAGTAGCCCATATGCGTCAGCTCTAAGATCAGCAGCTGAGTTTGGAGACGCCAAGCATAAAGTGGCACTTTAAATCCTAATTAAGTTGAATTTTATTCCTCCCGAAAGTGAGTATATCCTCGTGTTGGAACCCAGTCTTCGATACGAAATCACCTGTGCAGTCAATTAAGTTGGATGGGTCATCATCCCAATTAGATTAACTCATTTCCAAGACGTCGTTTTCTGAGTGCTTTTGCCGCGCTTTTCTGCACGAGTCACCTGTTCTTCCCAGATTCTTATTGAAAACTCAGTTATACATACTGTGGCCATCATTTCAAAGCCCATTATCCTCGAGTAATAAATATGAGGCACATGCCTGCTAGAAAAATGTAGACTTGCTATGAACGTCCACCAGTTAAAATGGACAACAGGCAGGCGATGCACCTTCTCTTCTTCAGTGTGTGTTTCCTTATGTGTCTGTGCGAGTCAGCGTCCGTTACCGCGCCAGAATCTCATAGAAATTACGCATGCCAAATGGTAAGCCACAACGACAGTGCTCCGGAAATCACCCCATATGAATTTCAATGAATCCTGAACCCTTTTGGAAGAAAATGATTTTAGCACCAATCTCTACTAATGCCTTATGAACTAGTAATTGCATGGTGTAGCCTAACCCGTTTACGATTTGATCTCACCAAGATCGAAGATAATTAAGCCAGAGGTGTCATATCCTACTAAATAAAATTGAGACGCATTGACAATTCAAGGATTTCATTTTAATTGGGAAGCTAAAAGATGATTTGACTGTCTGGTGACTTTTATTTGTGATTCATCAACCTAAATGACTAGGTAACGTTTTAAATAAAAGTCACGAGAAATGTCCTAGTTCTGGCTTGTCGTCATGCGGTATATGCGCAATGAAACAGGGGGTTTAATGTAAGTTTCAATTTACTACTACCGGGTAGAACATTTTAGCTATGAATGTGATAGAAAAATATGCATTCTCTCATTGTGGATCTCCTGGGAGCAACCTGGCCCTCTGGGGGAGAGATAGAAAGACACACACACAAATCTTTACGCCGTCTTTAAGTGCACGCATTAAATTTATAGGTTACCCTGTGGCCAGCCGAACACAACACCGAGCAAAGAATAGAATGCGTTCCAACATTGTTTATCATTTGGGGCATTGACATCAAGGCTTTTAGTAAATGAGCCAGTTGGTCTTTTTCTCACGATAACAGAAATGCTTCTAGACATAAAAAAATGAAAAAAACGTTTAATTTAGCCTAGACAGGATACACAAATCTTTTTCTAACTGGAAATCGGGCAGTTATGGCTATTGTACTATCTCTGAATGTAAAAATGATTAACTGTTAGTTGTTTGCCATATGTAAAGTAGTCAACAATAATTTAATCAAAATGGAAACAGGACCACCAATCAACACCAACTGAAACTGACGGAGTAGTTCATTGAGAGTTTATCCACCTTTAATTTGGGAGGACTTATCCTTGAGTATTGACATTTGCATCCTCTACAGTGATAGCGTATGCTTCAAGCCCACTCTGTATGGCATTATATAATGTCTTCTGCATAAAGTGAAAGCAATAACGATACTCATCAGCGACTGATAGGTGGCGCCAATACACATGTGTTGCCTAGGCCTAATTCCATTTCGTTGTTATAATCTCTGTGTATGACTAGTCTGTATGACAAATCCAATAAAGCTCTCATAGTTTCGAATTTGTACAACGGGCCATTAAGGCTTTATCACTCCTGAAAATTGGAAGAGTAATTGCTCAATATATAATTCATTCATTAGGCTGTGAATGAGACAGTCTGGCTAATTGTAATATAAATTAAGTCTGTTTTGCAGTGGAGCAGAATGCGAGAAGATATCTTTATAAACTATGAATATGAAACAATCTTGTTGGGTATGTGCAGCTGAACCAATAATGTTTGGTTTTGACTGGTATTTTAAACGTTCAGATTTGGGGGCTTTTAGGGCTTGATCCAATCACAGTTTGGGATATATTTGTAAAACCCTGTTTCAAAAAAAGTTGTGACGCTGTGGAAAATGTAAAGAAAAACAGAATGCAATGATGTACAAATCATTTAAACACTATTTTTAATAGAAAATAGTACAATGACAAAATATGAAATGTTGAAACTGAGAAATGTTATTTTTCCTTGAAAAATATATGCCCACTTTGAATTTGATGCCAGCCACATGTTTAAAAAAAGCAGGGACAGAGCAACAAAGGACAGGAAAAGTTGGGTAATGCTAAATAACATTGTGGAACATCTCACAATTATTTAGGTTGATTGGCAACAGGTCAGTAACATGATTGGGTATAAAAATAATATCACAGATAGGACGAGTCTTTCAGAAGTAAGGATTGGGAGGGGTTCACCACTATGTGAAGGAATGAACAGGCAAATTGTGCAACATTTCAAGATTTTTTTTTCTCAATTTAAAATTGCAAAGAATTTGGAGATCTAATCTATGCTACACAAAATCATTAAGAGAATCAGAAAATCCAGAGAAATCTCTATTCACAAGGGACAAGGCAGGGAAACAATATTGTATGGCCATGATCTTCGGGTCCTCAAGCAGCACTGCATTAAAAACAAACACAATTCTGTAGTGGAAATCACTGCATGGGCCCAGGAACACTCTCGAAAACTATTGTCTGTAAACACAGCACTGGTCTGTAAACACAAAACATTGCATCCACAAATGTAAGTAAAAATTCTACCTTGCAAAAAAGAAACCATATATAAACAAGATCCAGAAACGTTGCTGCCTTCTCTGGGTGCAAGCTCATTTAAGATGGACTGAGGCAAAGTGATTCCTGTGGTCTGAATCAAAATTGGAAATAATTTTTGGGAATCATGGACACAGCGTCCTCTGGAAGAGGGAAGGGACCATCCGGATTCTTGGCAGCACATAATTCAAAAACCAGCATTCATGTTGCATGGGCAAAGATCTGATATCAACTTTAGAGGGGACAATTACATGACATTTTCTCAAGAGCAATTATTGAGGGGGACACCAAAAGTAGTGCTGTAATACTGTTTTAGTCTGCGCCATCAGTTGGTTCACTGCTGTAGTTCTGCAAATTCAGCTATTGTGTGAACCCATGTACATTTACTGGATTAACCTCAGTATAGCTGCATTGAGTGCCTTTCAGACAGTAGACATGAACACGATCACCTTGCCAGCTAAGGAACACTAGATTGCAACTGTAAGCTTCTCTCATTTACTCAAATTCAAACTGGTTGATTTTACTGTGACTAGCTAGCAAATGTCAG
Organism: Esox niger; assembly: GCA_016801105.1. NCBI lineage: Eukaryota > Metazoa > Chordata > Actinopteri > Esociformes > Esocidae > Esox > Esox niger. The sequence goes on from JACXGJ010004880.1 coordinate 22,632, forward strand.
CTAACCGCTAACAAATATAAAGTGTGGCCTGTAATTTAATGTAGTGAAATGCTGGTGTCTGTTATGTTTTATTGTATTAAGTGTTAGAAGTAAAGAAATGTATAACATATCCTTACTGAAAGTCAGACTCTAATGACACACTCTGTCAGATTCACACCGAGGTGCCGCTGCTCAGGGCTGGGGGGGCAGTGAATCAAACCATTTTGGGGTGAATGGCGGGGTGTCGCAATATTTTGAAACTTAAAAACGCGCTTTTATCATTGATAGGTGCTTTCATTATTATTTCACATATTATATCACATATTCACATTATTGGAATTGTGTAGTTATTCTTACAGTGATATTTTGGGGGGGACAAAACATTGATTACCCCTTGCTGATAAACTGGCCTACCCGCAGTCCAGACCTGTCACCCACAGAAAACATTTGGCACATTATGAAATGAAAAATATGACAAAGGAGACCCTGAAATGTTGATCATCTGAAATCCTAAATTAAAAAAGAATGGGAAAACATTTCACTTTCATAAATACAGCAGGTGATCTATTTTTAAAAGAAGAGGTGATGCAACACAGTGGTAAAACTGCCGCTGTCCCAACCGTTTTGAAAAATGTTGCTGGCGTCAAATTCAAAAAGGGATTTTAACTCCAAAAACTATACAATTTCTCAGTTTCAGCATTTGCTCTGTTGACTTTGTACTATTTTCAATAAAACATTTACGCTGCCTTCCAATGTTTTTGGAAACAGGGTTGCATTTTGAAATGAACCTTTCAGGTATATCGGTCTCAGAGGTCAATATATTGTATTTTACATCTTTAAAACATCAAACAGGAACTGTCTGTAAAGATAGCAATGCTATGGTTGTGAGTTACATTTTTCGAGAATCACTGACCATTGCCAGGTTTCTTAAAAAAGCACACTGTTCTTAAAAGTCACCTTTCCTAAAACTGACCTGACTTTGTTTCAACATTTCACCACCAATCCCTATCTCAGTCAAAATGATGTTCACGTACATAGTAGGTTGTGGAGGAGTATGAACTGCTTTCTCAGTTAAAATGGGCTCCAATCAGCTGTCCAACCTTTTCATCTAAAACAATGATTGGTTTTGTGAGGTAGGACTTTCAACTAGAAGAAAATTTCCCCCTGTAAGAGAATGATGCTAGCAGTGGTTATAGGTAAATCCCCTACATATACACATTTTGGTGAATGATAGTCTGCTATTTAGTATTCCATTTTCACCTAGCCAACATTGGTAATGGTAACTATGGTGTCTTATACGCGACTTCTCTTCAAAAAAACATGATACACTACACGAGTACACTGAGATCTTTAGGAATGTCTTCACTCAAATATGGCTGCCTGACCCTGTTCCTGGAGTCCTGAAGGTTTTCAGTCCTATTCATATACAGCACACGTGCTTATGCTTATTTGTGCTTTATAACACAAAGCAGTGAGAAGATCAAATGAGGGCTTGCAAAAGTGCAAGAGAACTCCATAAGAAGGTTCATCCTAGAGAAAGGCTATTCCATATTTTGAACTGCCCTGTTAGATACCCAATGGGCAGTTATTGTTTTTTCTACTCAAACAGTTACCCCTCTGCTGCATCACTTAGAGCCCAGTTCCTTACAGGGTGTCAAACCTGTCCCAATGAGGGGTCTGCAGTCTGCCAGTTTTTGTTTCCACCATTCGATTTGTGTCCAGTTTAGACCTAGGCCACCACTGAAGGGGAGTTTCTGACTAATCAGTGACGATAACTCCCAAAGTAATATACAAGGGGAAACCCACCAATTCTCAGCCCCCACTGGATTGAGTTTAACACTTGTAGTCTACAAGGCTCGAACCATGTTTAAAGCCCCTTGTCACTGTTCAGAAAATGCAAAGATATATGCAGGTTTAGCTATGCTACCCGTTTCGACAACATTCCTTTGTTTTCAGCGCCTTCCAGTCATTCAGCATCAAGCCTCTGTCTATCAAAGGCATAGACACATGCCAGACACCTAAAACCAATTTCCCACAGCAAAACACTGAGGTACTAATCGATGAAGGATGAATCTCCCTCCCCAGAAGTTGCTAGCATCAACCAATGGTTTGCCTGTCATCGACTGGCAGAATGCTATAACGTATTGCAACTGAAATTTGCCTTTGAAAAATCTAATATGTGCCACAATATACCATTAAAGTATTTATTATTATACAATCAGTGAACATTACAGGACTGTATGTACTGCTTTTAATATCAATAATGCAAGTATTTACATACATTTAATTACAAGGTTTTCAACAGAAAGTGATGTAACAGCCAGGCATGGCGGTGCTGTGCCAGATGTTGCATTTCTACCTGCAGTGTATTTTAGTTGTAGTTAGTCTGTTTCTATGTTCAGTTTCAACATCCTGTTTTCTGTGATGTCTGGGTTCCTTGGTTCCCATTTGGTGTTCCTGGATGTTCCCTATCAATATTTGGAGTAAAGAACCTTTGTTAATTTATCACTACACCTGTGTCCTACTCTACCTTATGAAGATGTGACAAATGAAGATACGTGCTCAGCTAATATTCAAAATGCCTATCCAGACGCTGTACAATCCGTCAGTATCAAAACTGTCGTTTGGAATGTTATAAAGAAGTCCACATGTACATGTCTGCAGTCTATTTTCAAGAGCGATCACTTTCACTAGGAGTGCAAAACAACAGTGATGGAGTGTTTTGAATTCCAGTCCTATAATCTGTGGACAATTGTACTAACAGTTGACTAATGAACAAAATCCAAAAGCTATCCCTTCAAACCAACACATAAATCATCTCAGCTAGCTGTCTGAATCTTCAGCCCTTCAGCGTATTTTTGGTTTCTGGATCTGGCAGTCAGTGCAGATTTTTCACTCTGTAATTTAGAAGCTCGAATCCACCTTTACACATTTTAGCACATGCTTGTCTGCAGAGTGATTTACAGATGTTTGTACATCTCATTTTCTCATTGAGAATAGAACCCAAACTTTTTAAGCAACAGGTTCTGTGACACAGCAAGCCCAAATACAGGGCCTTACCTATTGACTCTTTGACAACGAGTGAGTGTTGGGTATCTAGCAGTCTCCTTTTCTTTAGGCCCTGACCCATAAAATGCATTTTCCTAGGATTTCCTTTGTAGAATCTGGACATCACAAATATACTATTCCTCTTCATCTGGCTTTTTGGCTTTGTCCTTTCACACTAAATTTCTGGTAGTGCACCAAAAGGGCATTGTTGATTTCTGTTTGTGTGTTTGTCTGATTTAGTGTATGTGTGTGTGTGTGTGTGTGTGTTTGCGTGCGCGCGCATGTATGTATGTGTTCATATTTTTTGTGACTGCTCACACACTGTGTTTTTACATTTGAGATTTCTTTCCAGTGACGTTATGAGAGAGCTCCTTTATCTCTGTAAACACCCAGCCAGGCCTGGTGTGTATTACACACGCACAGAGACACGCAGAGCATCTGTTCAATCCACGTAAGGCGCTTGTACCTTCTTATCCGAGACAATAAAGTCAAACCCACAAGCCAATTCCTTGAAAGCCAGGCAGCCTCCTTTTTATGCCCCATATTCTTGCTGTATCTGCGCATACTGAATATTACCGAAGACAAGCTGGTTTATTCATTTTTGAAGGCTGGCAAACAAGAGAAGAAAAATCACAATGTCAGGAAAAAGAGTGAAAGGGAGGCTGGGGGTGACATTGAGACTCTGAACTCCATTAAATATCTCATCAGAGATTCTGTTCTTGTGCAGTCCAACAAAATGCACAGTGCTACAGTATTTACCAAATAACTCTATTTTCAGTCAGGAACTCTCCCAACTGTCTCCCAAGTAGCATCCTATTTCCTACATAGTACCCTGTTTTTGACCAAAGCTTTGTCGGCCCTAGTTAAAGGTAGCACACTACTGAACTCACTGAATAGGATGCAGTTTAGGGTTCAGCCAAGGCCATTAATACCTGGATGACTAGCTTTCTCATGAGTAATTGCCTAGGGGCGCAACTGGACCGTTTGTCCAGAATTAGGGATGGCATTCTTAATGAAGCATTAGCATATGCTGTATACATCAACTTTGCGACTGAAGGCAAAGATTAGAGGGGAATTGTTTAAGGCACTTTAATTGCTAATTGGAATAAGGCATGTCTTTGAGTATAAAAAAAGATAAGGAGTTAAATCTAAAAGTTGGGTGTTGAATTGACTTTTAGGTACTGTTACCATAACGCCAAAACAGTCAGAAAGTTCCATTCTTTATCCTAAATATCGTTTAGTAGCATCTTGCTTATGTCGGTTTGTGTCAGACATTGTTTACAATGCCTGAGTATGTGTGTTTTTTTATGGTTGCTTTTCTTTACACAGAATGATTCAACTGTTTGACACAATAATTCTTTACATTTGTCAGTCCTTATATTCTTGCAAATGAAGAGAGGGACAGTAATGCTTTTCCAGTTGACAAGAGCAGTTGGTCCTTGACATGAGGATGCATGCAGCCAAAATTGTACCAAAACATCTTATAAAATGTTGAAACTGAGAATGTTATAGTTTTTGGAAAAATGTATGCCTGTTTTGAAATTGATGCAAGCAACAAGTTTCAAGAAATTTATGACAGGAGCATCTTTACCACTGTTTTGCATCACCTCTTTTTTTAACAATACTTTGTAAGCAGTTGAGAACTGAGGATACCAGTTGCAGTAGTGTTTAAAGTGAAATGTTTACCCATTCTTGCTTGATTGAATTTTAGCTGCTCAACTGTTCGGGGTCTCCTTTTTGATATTTTTCATTTAAAAATGTGCCACATGTTTTCAATGGGTGATGGCAGGGAGGCCAATTTAGCAGCTGGACTCTTTTACTACGGAGCTATGCTGTTGTAATACTTGCAGAAAGTCGTTTGCATTGTCTTGCTGAAATATTTAAGGCCTTCCCTGATAAAGACGTTGTCTGGATGGCAACATATGTTTCTCCAAAACGTATATACAGCTTTGGATTTTTTTTTGAGTGAGGAACAGAAGTTTTTAATTTGCAATAGTCTCTTAATTTTTACCAGAGCTGTATATTGTTCAGCACTAATGGTGCCTTCACAGATGTGCATGTCACCCATGCCATGTGCAGTAATGCACCACATACCAGCACATATGCTGGCTTTTGAACTGTGCGCTGAGAAGACGCTGTATGGTCCCTCTCCTCTTTAGTCCAGAGGATGCAATTCCCAAAAGGATTTTCAGACTTTGATTCGTCAGACGACAGTTCTCCACTTCACCTCAATCAATCTTAAATGAGCTTGGGCCCAGAGAAGGTGACTATATTTCTAGTTCTTGTTCATATATTGTTTTTTCTTTTCATGGTAGAAATGTAACTTGCATTTTTGGATGCAGGGACATATTGTGTTCACAGATAATGGTTTTTGGAAGGGTCCCTGAGCCTATGCAATGATGTCCCCTGCAGAATCGTATCTGATTTTCATGCAGTGCTGTGAGAGGGCTCAAAGATCGCGGCCATTCAATATTGGTTTTCGGCCTTGTCCCTTGCGTACAGAGATTTCTCAGGATTCTCTGAATCTTTTAATGATATTATGTGCCGTTGATGATGAGATCCCCAAACTCTTTTAAATATTATGTTGAGAAATGTTATTCATAAGATGCACTATTAGCCCAAGCAGTCTTTCCCAGAGTGATGAGCCCCTACCTGTCATTCCTTTGGAAAGACTCATCCTCTTTGGAATGTTCTGTTTATATCCAATCATGTTAATGACCTGTTGCCGACCTAACCTAATTAGTTGTGAAATGTTCTACTAGGTTTCTTTTTTGCATTACATAACTTTTCCTGTGATTTGTTGCTCCTGTTCCAACTTTTTGGAAATGTGTTGCTGTCAAATTCAAGGGTATACATTTTTCAAGAAACAATAACATTTCACATTTCAGTGTTGTCTGGGTACTATTTGTTATGGAATATAGGGTTTAAATGATTTGCACAACATTGAATTCTGTTTTTATTTCCATTTTACACAATTACTGACTTTTTTGGAATCAGCGGTTGTATTACTATATGAGAATTTTACATAATTCCATATTCATAATGATTAATATTTTATAATAATTGACTCTTCATGAGTTAGGAAATATAAGTCCAAATAAATTATTAATAGTAATGTTTTTGTGTGAATTTATCTTTTGAGTGCTTAGTTAAATTTCTCACAAAATGAAGGACATGCCATTCACAGACATTTTAGCAATACTTGAGAGTAGAAATGAGGAACAAAAAATCCACTACAGAAAAACTGTCCATTGCTTTTATGTGCTTATTTTCTTAACCTTTTGAAATAATCAACACAAATGACAGATGGAGAGCCAGATGACAAGATGCCTTGTACTTAAAACATCTGACTAGTAAGTGAAAGGTTGGTTTATAAAGTATGAATAGCAAACATCATAGATCAGGCCACACTAATGATTAGTAAATGGCTCTAACTAACATAATGTATTAATGCTGAATTTATGATTTACTGATTTATGCTTTTTTGTGAATTTATTATAAAGAATTACAGTAAGCATTCCAAATGGGAAAAGGAAAAAAACATGTGCAATGCATGCAATAATCTACAGTATTCACCAAGGCCATCTTCACCTACTTCCTAGTCTGATATTGAGTATATTTTTTCATTGGTCCTTTTGGAAACCTACTCACACTTGTGCAAGACTGAAAAGTGGAAGAAAGAAGAGGTGTATCGCAGGGTTGATAAATTACAAGCATATTTGTCTCTACAAATACCCCTCTTTTCCCACAATGACATGTGGAATAGCCCATAAATCAGAACGCTGTGGTCCCCCCACTCCCCCTCACAGCAACCCTTCCCAGTCTTTAACAGCGAGGCCCCACTTTGCTTCCTACTCCTGTACCCTGGTAGCCAAGTCTTCAACTGAGTTCTGTTCATGGTCACCACTCTAAAGTGTCAATGCCTGGCAGGGCCTAGATGGATGTTTGATTGCTCTAGGAACTAAAAGTAGCTCCCTCGAGCTACTCACATACTCACCATTATCCTCATCATTGATGTTCTGACGTGTTCTAGTAAGAGTTGATTAAAGAGAGGCCATCTTGGTAGTTTGCCCACTTGCATTTTATATGGTCTGGGAGTGTGTGTCTTGTCCTTTTAAAGCCACAAGTGACAATTACATCACGTTGTCTGAAAACACCTGGCCGATGCGTTGTACACAATACATCAAATGACACCACAATACATGAGAAAATAATTTTAAAAGCCCTTTATGTCCCGTATTTGACATTACACCAACCCTGCATACATTTGTTCTACTCTTTACGTTCTGTTATTCTATGTTCAGTTTGGTTTTTCATTTGGTTTGATCACTTTCAGCTGCTGCTCATAAGTGCACCCTATTTATTTTGTTTGTTTTCTCAGTTTCATTGCGAGGTATTGTTTGGTGTCTGTACAACATACTAAGCCACTGAGTCCAAGTATTGTGATAGCCTTTCCGTGTTTTGACCTTCCAGTCCATTTTGACCTACTTGATTGTTTATTTTCCAGGTTCTCGCCTGTACCTTCGCTACGTTTCTTGAGAATTTTTGCCTTGATTCCAGCCTGTCCATGGCTCTGATTTGGCCCTAGCTCTTTTGTACTTTTCTCATTTTATATCCTGATTCTGACCACTGCCTATCTGACATACAAGTTTGCCTTCTGTCCTCTGCTGAATAAAGAATGTGCTCTGCATAAGGAACCATTCTCCTGCCTACGCATTTTGTGTTCTGACAATATGCAGTCAAATAGGTGAGTTTCTGGGAGAACGCAGCTAGAGACAGCTACATACAAATTCAAAAACAAATATATAGTACAGAAAAATAATATTAACCTTGTCTTATTTTGTACTTATTTTTGGCACTGGATTTTATCAGATCCAAAAGATTAAACTGGATAAAAGTATACCTAAGTAAACAAACAACATTTCACTTAGATACCTACTAAAGAAGTTATCTAAAACCTAATGCTCTGAAAAAGTAAATCATTCCCTTTGACTCATAAACTACCTATGCCAGCTTTAGCGACCATGATTCCTATAGTAATTGATCAGTCTCACATTTATGGAGGAAATTTGGCCCACATCTCAAAGCAGAACTGCTTTAACTTTATAAAATGTTTGTGGTTTTGATCTGCTACAACATTCCAATGAGTTTTAGCTCTTCAACCATTCTAATGTAGACTTGCTTGTGTGTTTTGGATTGCTGTCCTCCTGCTTGGACAAGTTGCATTTCAGCTTCAGCTCATCGACAGTCTGATTCTCTTGTAGAATTCTCTGATCCAAAGGAGAATTTATGATTCTTTCAATGATTGCCAGTTGTCCAGGTCCTGATGTAATAAAGCACCAGTCGTATGACAATCATTAAGTAGAATGAGGTGATTGTTTTCTGCTTTACAAAAGCGGACAAAATAACATTGCACTTCTTAATGTGCAGTGGCTTCCATGTTGCTACTCTGCCATGAATCAAATTTTGGCCCAGTGTATTCCTGGAGTCATGAACATCGACCTAAACTGAGGTGAGAATAATTGCAGATTCCTGGAGGTTGTTCTCAGGATCTTGGTGAAACCATGGATTATTTTAAGTCTTGCTATTTTTTGCTGATTTTGGGTGGATGGCCACACCGGACAAGCTGTCCCAAACTTTCTCCATTTGGGCAAAATGACTCTGAACTGTGGTTAGAAAACCCTTGCAGACTATGCATCAACAACTGTTTTTCAAAGGAATTTGGTAATTCATTTTGACCTTGGAATGATGATGCTTTGGAATCCAATGTGCTGACCTCTTCAAACTGATGTCAAACACTTAAGTTAGTCAGTTTCTTTTGAGCTGGGCTTGCCCAAATCAGGCCCACTTCTTAACCAATGTATTCAAACACCTGACCCCAATAATCCTTTCCATTGTGTTAAATATCATTGAGGGTAATATTTCACACCTGAAGATTCCACATGATTATCTATCACACCAAACAAATTAAACAATCACCAATCATCTTTCATGTGTATATTTTTCTCAGGTTCCCTCTAAATACCCACAAGAATATGCAGAAAACGCAGAAAACTTTTTCACAGCACTGTACATTGTTTGGGGAAGTCATGTCACTTGACAGCTTGTGGCATGTATGTTGCATTGTGCTTGTATCATAGATGTTAATCTTATTTTGTAACATTATATACATACATTTTATTTTGAGGTCTCATTGGACCATCCCAATCACTGCAGATATTTTTCAGGAAATAAAACCAGGTCTGGGTTTTAAAGAACCACACGTTACAGTTGGTCTTGGCCCCTAAATTACTTTCAGGGTGAGACAAAAAAATCAAGTGGTAAAATAATAATGCAATTCTCCTTTAAAATGCCATTTAGACTTTTTAGTAGCATCTTCTCACATAAGCCATTAGAAGCCACTTTTCTTTCCTGAAAAATGCTAGGCAACCATGGGGATGGGAATAACAGGTTAGGGTTGTAAACTGAGATCCTAAGTCATCAGTTGACAGTAATAATAATACAAATTATGTGTTTTATGATGAACTCACAGTTGCGTAAAGGGGATTCTCGAATTGAAGTGAACCATGAAGTGCCAGCTTCTGCAGTATCCAATTTGAAAGATTTGGCTTTTTCTTTAGTCCACCTAGGTCACTTCACCATGGCTTTTATCATTAGTCATTCAGAATCAGATACGATCTGACATCTTTTCTGTATTTCAACCATGTCTTCAGTGACTCACAAAATAGCAACATCATCTTATGCCGCAACAGCCTTGACTGTGAAACTATCCTCAGACTCTAATGATAAAAGTGACTGCCGTTATATGGTGACTACAGCAATGTGAATGTGACATTTGCATGCATGTTCATAATTTTTAAGTCAGAGATTGGCCAAACAAAATATACATTTTTGATGTGTCTATGGTAGCAAATATTGTATTTCTAAATTATATAATTGGCTGTTGTAAATCTGAATACAAAGCAATTAAATTACTAAGACATTAAGAATGCTTCTTTAATAGGAATAGGTAATCACCCTCGTAGGCCATATCATTGTAATCTAGCACTAATCATCTAAAGAAACACATCAGGTTTAACATTTTAAGCATCTTTCTCTAAATTCTCCTTTCCATATAATGATACGTACAGTGAGGGAAAAAGTATTTGATCCCCTGCTGATTTTGTACGTTTGCTCAATAACAAAGAAATGATCAGTCTATAATTTTAATGGTAGGTTTATTTTAACAGTGAGAAAAGAATTCTGAAAAACTCATGTAAAAAATATTATGAATTGATTTGCATTTTAGGGAGGGAAATAAGTATTCCACCCCTCTGTAAAACATGAATTAGTACTTCGTGGCAAAACCCTTGTAGGCGAGAGGTCAGATATTTCTTGAAGTTGGCCACCAGGCAGACGTTTGACAACTCAAATCTTTAGATCCCTCCACAGATTCTCTGTGGGATTAAGGTCTGGAGACTGGCTAGGCCAATCCAGGATCTACACATTTCCGAAATTCATCCAGCTGTTTCATTGACGCAGTGCCATTGGAAGCCATGCATGCCCAGGCCATCACACTGCCTCCACCGTGTTTAAAAGTATTTATATCCTCTATAAAACGAGTCTTATATCAACATAACTGGAAAGGCCACACAGAATGCAAGACCGCCATAAAAAGCCAGACTGCTGGTTGCAACTGCACACAAGGACAATTATCGTACTTTTTGGAGAAATGTCCCCTGACCTGATCTAACATAATATGAACTGTTTGGCCATAATGACCATTATTATGTTCGGAGGAAAAAGGGGGAGGCTTGCAAACTTAAGAGCACTGTTTCAACTGTGAAGCACCGGGGTGGCAGCATCATGTTGTAACGGGTGCTCTGCTGCAGGAAGGAATGATGCATTTCTCAAAATAGACAGCAAAATGAGTTAGCAAAATTATCTGGATATTTTGAAGCGACATCTCAAGACTTCAGTCCGGAAGTTAAAGCTTGGTCACAAATGGGTCTTCCAAACAGACAATCATCCCAAGCACACTTCCAAAATTGTGGCAAAATGGCTCAAAGAAAACAAACATGTTTTTAAACAATTTAAAGGTTATGCCACCAAATACTTATTGAGTGTATGTAGATGTCTGACCCACTTGGAATGGGATGAAATAAAATCATTGAAATAAATCATTCTCTGACATATCACATTATTAAAATAAAGTGGTAATCCTAACAGACCAAAGACAGGGAATATTACTAGGATTAAATGTCACAACAGTGGACAACTGAGTTAAAATGTATTTGGCTATGGTATTAACTCCTGACTTCAAATGTATGTTGAGGAGTTTAGTCAAGGTGGGAAGATAGTCAGGGTGGTGGAATCCGAGTAGATGAAAGTTAAAGATGTTACTACACTTTCTGTTTGATATGAGTTGAATCAAGTTCACCAGTTAGTATTGAAATAGCTTAATAAGTAACCTAGCAAGGCATCCTCTTGTCACAGGTCCAAGGAGGGAGATTCACTTTTAATGGAACAAAAACAGCAAAACAAAACTGAGTGCCATGCACTAAAAAACAGAAACAAATCAAAACCAGGAGCCAGGAACAAGAACCATACATCAAATATCAAACAATGACCAAGCAGGACAGGGAGAAAAGGGCTGAACTAAGTACACAGACTAACAAGGAGAACAGAAACAGGTGAGGGCAAAACACAGATGAAAGGAATAAACCAATTAACTGAAGCGAGAACAGGAAAGAACAAACAAGAACATGGCAAATCAAGGACACACAGAAAACATGGAACTGAATGGTCCCAGCAGGCTGGGACCGTTACACCTCTAGCATATTATGTATACCATGATATGGTATACAGCTTAATGAACAAAACAAAAGAGAAAATGCGGTCTACACACATTAGTAATTCATCTTAAGCAAGCTGCAATCTTTCCAGAGACCTTCCACTTCCCAGATGGGTGCGCTACCCACTGCACCAGATAGGAACCTGTGAGTTATGAATATGATTTGTGGTCTGACATGAATATGTTTGAAGCGATTTTCTTTGTAATCCTAACCCAAACCGTAACCTTAACCCCAGTGCTGTGATACCTAACATTAACCATAACCTGAACCCCAGAGCTGCGAAACCTAACCAAACCTGAACCTAACCTTTTTTGTTTCCTAACCGTAGCCCAAACCTTTACCCTAACTTTAACCCCAGTGCTATGATATCTAAGCTTAACCCTAACCTTAACCCCAATGCTGTATTGTGATGCCCAAAGTTAATCTAACTTTAACGTAGCAATGCATTCATGACATATTCTAGCGACCTTGGTGTTGTTGTTGGTCATCCTTGCCCCACATATCTAATATCTAGTGTGGTACAGTGGGTAAGGTGACTGCCCTCTGATCTGACTGTTCCTGGTTCGAACCACATCCTGAACATTTTGTTAAAATTCTTATATATTTCTATGTTTTATATATAAATATCATACGTTTGTCTGGTGTTTGTGTGTTGTTTTTCTGGTGTTTGTATGTTTTAATAGCACTTGTAACATTTTATACATTGTAATAGCGTTCGTAAGATATGTTACGTTTAAGGCATTTCGTAATGTATCATACATTTTGGTGGCACAGTGTAATCTGTCAGGGATGTGCAGGGAATCCAAGGAGGGAGATGGAGGCAAACGCAGGGGTGCTAGGAAGAACTTTCAAACTTGCCAAAATCCAAAAGAAAACCAAATGCCGTGCACTGCAAAAAAAAAGAATCAAACTAGGCGTACAGGCAAAACAGCAGACAGCAACAAGAGCCATTAACAATGACCGAACAAAGACAGGGAGAAACTGGCTGAACTAAATACACTGACTAACAGGGAGAACAGAAACAGGTGGGGGCAAAACACAGGTGAAAGAAATAAACTGATCAACTGAAACAAGAACAGGAAAGACCAAACAAGGACATGACAAATCACAGCCACACAGAAAACACGTTACACAAAAAAAAAAGTCACATATCATACGAAATCGTGTGCCATAGATTTCCGTATAATAGTCTATGTGGTGTCCTTAGACCACGTTGGGCTGAGTGTGTGTACCAAAAGAGATGATTTTACCTAATTTCCACTATCTTTTGTAACCAATAAACTCATCCAGACAGTTTTTACATGTTTCTTCTTTCTAAATATACGTTTAACTTCTCAATGCTAACTTTTTCACTTCTACATGCTAACGATTCTAAAAACTGTCTGGATGAGTTTATTGTCTCCAAACAGAAATTAAATTGGGGTACAATCATGCTGCCATTAAACAGTTTTTTAAAAGAATATATAAAAACAGGGGGCACCAGGAGAGAATTTTCCACAACAGAGGCACCCATGAGGTCACATTGTCTTGTATGTCAAGCATGTAGAGACCAACACATTTTCGAAAAAGGAAAAGCGCCCAATAGGGCACTGCTGCACTTTTTCTTGCATGTTGGGCCACTGTAGAGAGCACTTTATCATGTCCTATCTACCATAAGGGCATCCAAGAGGGCCTTTTCTGAAAAAATTCTGACATGGGGCACAGAGGGAGTGATCACCAAACATACATGGTACATAATGAAACAAATACATAACATTAACATATTTGAAACAAACTGAAGAATTAATCGCTTCATGGGACACATTTTAAAAGCACGAACAACAGTGTAATTCATTTCTCCTTTTCTTATGTTGTTGGTTTGTGTGTATTCACACCTGGGTCATCTGGCTGGGTGAGGCTACTATGACACCAAAGGAAAAACCTAAATAAATGAATGAACATAACAAATGCAAATGCTTCCATACAATTAACGTCCTATCATGCTCTGTGGCGCCCAAAAAAAATTGCACATTGAATGACTGTGATGCTTATGCATTACTGCAATATGTAAACAAAAACAGATGAGCAACTTTCTCCCAGCTGACTGAGAAGGTCAATACAGGACGTGATCAGACTGTCTCAACAAGAACAGTGTGTTGAGAGAGATATTAGGATTGCAATGCATACACCTCATTACAAAAACAAATGCATGTTCAAGAGTTCAGTGGGGAAAAATCCATAGGCACTGGTCTACAGAGAGGTGGAAAACATGTAAATAGACTGGTCGGGGATTTGGTTAGACCCATCCTTCACCACAATCTCGACAAGTGGGTTAGTGCATATGTGACGTACCCCAAGAGAACAATACAGGCTTGAATGCTTGACCCCTACACTGAGTGGGTCCAGAGGCTTTGTTATACTGTGGGGAGCATTTTTCTGGCATTGTTTGGGTCCAATTGTCAAAGTCTTTATTTGTCAGATGCACCGAATTACACAGCGTAATTACATACCCCAAGGAGCAAACAACAACAGTGTTGAATTTCAGTGGCTTGGAAAAACTCCCTAGGAGGCTGAAAATTAGGAAGAAACCTAGAGAGGAACCAGGCTCAGAGGGGTGACCAGAACTCTTCTGGCTGTGCCGGGTGAACATTAAGATTACAAGTTATAATAATCCAATTGTAGGCTGAGTCCAAAGTCTGTTAAACCTAGACCAGGTCAGAAGCATGACCAGATGGACAAAGACAGGGACAACATTACAATGTGCGAATGAATATTAAATGTACATAGAAAGATAATACCATTGCATTTGATCAATAGATCAATGTTGCTGGTTGAGATACTGCAGTGTTGTTATGGCCTGGGGGAAAAAACAGTCTGGAAGTCCATGTCCTGATGGTAACATCTACCAGACAGCAGCAGTGTAAATAGACCATTTCCTGGGTGGCTGCAGTCTATTATGATTTTCTGTGCATTCTCAAGTCATTGTGTATGGTAGACGCCTTGAACAGGAAGATGGCAGTTGATGCTGCGCTCCACTGACTTCACCACCCTCTGGAGGGCCTTGCGATAGGAAGTGGAGCAGCTGCCATACCAGGCAGTGATGCAGCCTGAAAGGATGCTCTCAGTGGTGTACCTGTAAAAGTTGGTGAGATTTTTTGTAGACATGACAAATTTGTCTCAGGACGTAGAAGTGATTTTGGGCAGTTTTTACCTCTAAATCTGCTTGCCTGGACTAGGTGAGAAACTTGAAGTCAGAGACTCCACTTCAGCTCCATCGAATTATATCAGTCGCATCCTGAAGTCCATGATCATCTCCTGAGTCTTGGAGACATCGAGAGTGCGGTTGTTATCCTAGCACCATGTTGCCAAGTAACTTACCTCCTCTGTAAGCTGTGTCACCGTTGTCATCCGCAAACTTAAGGATGAGGTTGGAGCTGTGTCTGGTCACATGTCATGCGTGAACAGGGCATACAGGAGGGGACTGAATATGCAGCCCTGAGGGGATCCAATGCTCAGGGCTGTGCAGATTAAATGAGAATTCCCATTCTCACCAGCTGGGTCAGAAAGTCCAGAATCCAGCTGCAAAGGGAGGTATTAAGACTCAGGGTCCTAAGCGTGGGAATGAGCTTAGCACGCACAATAGTGTTGAACACTGAGCTGTAGTCAGCAAATAGCGTCCTCATGTTTGTATTACACTTTTCCAGGTGGGAAAGGGTGGTGTGTGCCATCAGGGCAATGGCATTGTCTGTAGATCTTTTGGGGCAGTAGATCTGTTGTCACTGCAAATCATAAAGAAGGTTATTCTGAGAGATCACCAGTATATCTATCCTTATTGAGCAGCAGTGAAATTTGCCTATAAAGTCTTTTTAAATGAATGTATATATGGCTCATAAATTTTTATCCCAACAGAACCGAAAAACATAAGCTTTTCAGTATACAAGCACTATACACCCACAAAGTGAGTTTCAATCGATAATGTTTGTATCATAAATGGTCTATCCTTGTAACCATAGTGCTATCAAAATGCATCCATTGCATGCATCCACCTGAACTTAAGGGAATTGGTGACATTTCCCAGACTCCCAATTGTTAATTGTAGGAAGGACAGTTTGTGAAAGGTTAGTAATAGGTGGCATCTGAGCAAAAATATATAAATACCTGGCAAATGGCAAGGCAGTCTCATATTGGATATGTGTTTGATAGAACAATAGTACAATTCCTTGTTTAACGTGCATATTTGAAAATGTTCACAGTAAATACCGCCGCTAGGGGCAGTAGAACACACTTGTAGCTTTAAATGTAAAGTTTTGCTATGGGCTTGTGGTTAGGGAGTGTGGCAGGGTGTAATCACCACTGATGCGGACCCCAATTCTTGCAGGTTTTGTCAAAGACGTGACCTTATCTTAACCACACTGGATGCAATATCTAACATTAACCATTTTTGTTGCCTAACCTTAATCCTAACTTTAATCACACAGAGTATTAGCAAACATTAAGTCTTAAACATTGCAGTGAGGCACTTCCCTACATTTGAATTTGTGTTTGGGAGTGGAAGTCATTTAACAATGGTGCATTTGTGTAACAAATAATACCACATCCCCTCAACAAAATCAAGAAGGAACTAATAAAAATGCTGCAATAGAATCCACTTCCCATGAACTGCATTTTTCTGTTCATAAAAAGTCACAAGTTCAAGCATTCATAGCAAAGGTAGACTCCAACGCCCAGACAAATGCTTTCTTTCTTGGTCAACTGATCAGAAAACGGGCTGGCAATAACATTTTCATGCCAGAATTAGACACTTTTTATTTTTGCCTGACTGTACTAATGACAAGAAAGCTCAGAAAAAGTGCTCTTTCTCATTTTGTATGCTAGGTGCTAGTAACCAATGCACCCAGATGTATCTACAGTTAAAAAGATTTGCATACCCTTGGAGAATTGGTAATATATGTACCATTTGTAAAGAAATCATGAGTGTGCATGCAAAACACATTTATTTTATTTCTTATGGGATTAATATTCAACTGTAGGTCATAACTAAATGTCAAAATCAATCAAAATATGGCAACAAAGAAAAAGATTTACTGACCCCTGTTCAAAAGTCTGCATACCCTTAGTTATTAATATTGTGTATTGCCCCCTTTAGCATCAATGACAGCATGTAGTCTTTTGTAGTAGTTGGCCTAAATTCTTGCAGGTGGTATAGCTGCCCATTCATCTTGTCAAAATGCCTCCAACTCATGCAGTCTTTGGTCATCTTGCATGAACCACATGTTTGAGATCTCCCCAGATTGGCTTGATGATATTAAGTTCATGAGTCTGTGATGGCCACTCCAGAACTTTCATATTTTTTCCACTGTAGAGTAAACTTGGCCATGTGCTTACGGTCATTGTCGTGCTGGAAAGTCCAGGAGTGTCCCATTCGCAACTTTTGTGCAGAGGTATGCAAATTATCGCCAGTATTTTCTGATAACATGCTGCATTCATCTTGCCATACATTTTCACAAGATTCCCTGTGCCTTTAGAGCGCCCCCCAAAACATAACTGAGCCACCACCATGCTTCACAGTGGGGATGGTTGTCTTTTCACTATAGCAAGCAAGGAAGTTTATTTATATAGCACAATTCATACACAGAAGCAATTCAATGTGCTTTACAGTGAAAATAAAAATAATGCAATAGAATCAAAAACAGTTTACACAGAGGTTATTCCTCTGATAGCACCAGAACCTGCATTACAATTGTTAAAATATAGCAGGATATACATTTAATCACAAAATAAATTAAGAAGAGAAATATAAAATACAGCATAATAATAAAACATAGAATAATAAAATAGAAATAGAATATAAAACATAGGAAGCTAGAAAAACTAATACTAAACAGTGCTGTTATAAAAACAGGCTCACAGTGGGGTAACGTTTGAGAGTTCAGTCATAGGCACGTGAAAAGAGAAGTGTTTTAGCCTGGATTTAAAAATGGACACATTTGCTGAACATCTAAGATCTTCAATAGGCCTAGTTGACACCTCTCTTAACATATGGTTGTGACCATAAAGCTCTATTTTGGTCTGGTCACTGCAAATTACAGTGCCAAAAGCTGTGAGGCATGTCAAGGTGTTGTCAGGCATATTGAAACTGGGATTTTCTGTGGCATTGGCACAGTAAAGGCTTCTTTCTTGCAACTCGATTATGCCGCTCATTTTTGTTCAAGTATCATCATATTGTGTTCCTTGAAACAAACTCATCGTCTTTTTCCAGAGCAGCCTCTATTTCTCTTGAGGTTACCTGTAGGTTTTTCTTTGTATTTTTCACATGTATGTGTCACCGTTTGTGTCTGTAACAAGGCCAAACATTCAAGGGTATGTCAACTTTTGATCAGGGTGATTTCTGTTATCATTACAGTATGATTTTATAAGGAGCCAAACAACTATGTAATAAAAAAATTGCTTCATATGATCACAATCTTGATTTTTTTTTTATGATCAGTCGATTGTTTTAAAGGTGTTGCAGTTGAGCTGTTAAGTGTATACATTTAAATGTAACAGAACATTGCACAGTCATGTCATCTTGTATTCTGCAGTGGGATTTTTCTATTCTTATACCTTTTCACTGTTTTTCAAACAGGGTCCAGATATAGTTTACTTTTGATTTGATTTGCCTCTTAACGTTCAAAGCTTGTCAATTTAAAAGAAATTTGGAGTTCATTCAAAAGTTTTTTCTGTTCATTGCAAGGTACTTCAGTCGGCAAATACCGGCGTGTCGCCAGTATCAGGTGTAGGTATAATTGTCCGGCAGATGAAAATATCAATGGCCAAAACGTCCGGTTGAAAATATGCCAAATTAATATATAAATAGATTAATAGCATATTAAACAGCTTAATATTGTTTGACCTTTATGATCTGTCAAGAAAACAGCGTACCTCTGCTAGCTCTTACACGACAGTAAGACATTAGGCTAGTGAGTGTTTGGTTGTGTGACTAAGCTTGGCCCCAGATTCAAAAGCCACACACTCCCGCAGCAGCTCCAGCACACGACTCCAACATGTTGAAGGCGAAGCACACATCACCAAGCCGGTTTGAAAAAAAACAAGCAATGGTGCCACTGAGGGAGAGGCAGCTACATCCATCAGAGTGACTTGGACGTCCAGCACAGTCACATGGACATCCTCGTTAGGGGGAGCCCTCGAGTGGATGTTTTTTTATTATTGTTGTTAATAGAACATTGAACAGTTCAATGTGTGGCATTAATAGAAATACCAGTAAAATGACAATGTTCTACAGAAATATCGTAGATTAGATAAAAAAAATATATAATAATTGTGAATATGGATAAATAATTTTATTGAAATGGTAAAAAAGGTTAAAAAAGTACAAATGTAGAGTATATATTAAATAAAACAATTACAAATACTTTCTTTAAGGAAGACTACAAACCTAGTTCAAATCAGAGTCCTCAAGCAAAAATAGAATCAAAATGTCAGGTAATTTTGGGGAATCAGGAGAAGCGGACTGCAGAGTCGATTTGGTTCGGTTCATTTATTTAGAGCTGAACGATGCTCACGACTGCGAGACAATAACACACAAAGACAAAGGGAGCAGAGGGAACATATATACTGGGGGAAATGACTGTGGATGATGATCAGGTGCACTAATCGAGACAACAGGTGTGATGAGTTGTTGAGATGGGCGGTGGTGTCAGAAAGCCGGTGACGTGGATCGCTGAAGCCTACTTCCTGCAGGGGGAGCACTGGCAGCAGATGGCGCAGGCGTCACACAAAAATTAATTATAAAGATGTATTATTCTTGTTATTTACAAGTCTTAAGGAATTTACAAAAAATGTAAGATCCTCTAGGAATATAATATCAATCAATCAATCAAATTTATTTTATAAAGCCCTTTTTACATCAGCAGTTGTCGCAAAGTGCTTTCACAAAACACCCGACCTTAAAACCCCAAGGAGCAAACAACAGTAGTGTTGAACTTCAGTGGCTAGGAAAAACTCCCTATGAGAGCCGAAATTTAGGAAGAAACCTAGACAGGAACCAGGCTCCGAGGGGTG
>JACXGJ010004881.1:0-42531 GCA_016801105.1 Esox niger
AGCACACCTTAAATCATTAGCACACCTTAAATCATTAGCACACCTTAAATCATTAGCACACCTTAAATCATTAGCACACCTTAAATCATCAGCACACCTTTAATCATCAGCACACCTTTAATCATCAGCACACCTTTAATCATCAGCACACCTTTAATCATCAGCACACCTTTAATCATCAGCACACCTTTAATCATCAGCACACCTTAAATCAGCAACACACCTTAAATCAGCAACACACCTTAAATCAGCAATACACCTTAAAGCCTGGTTCAGGTTTCCTCAAGATTTGATATACAGCTGTCTGTTGGATAACAAGTCAGAAGTCATCTCATGTTAAGACTTCCTCCTAAATGCGCTGTGAACTAACCTATTTCAGCCAATAGTGAAATCTGTGAGAAACACCCGTTGCAATGTCTTTACTGTCGTAGTATTCTGAGAAATTGTCTCCCACAACAGATTTACCGGAATGCTCCAGTGCCGTAAAGTTTTGTGAATCACGGAAGTGTTGATAAAATGCTCATGTCATATTACTAAATATACATTGTTGGATCCCAGTAGCTTGTGAACTGTGGGTCTAACCTCATATGCATCTGCAAAGAATATCATTTGGCTTTGTCATGCGTTGCTAACTCCGCCGCCGTCTTTCTCACCGCAGTACCAAGTTGGTCAGCTTTACTCCGTGGCAGAGACCAGTAAGAATGAGACAGGAGGTGGAGAAGGGGTGGAGGTGCTGAAGAATGAACCCTATGAGAAGGATGGAGAGAAGGGCCAGTACACCCACAAGATCTATCACTTGCACAGGTACAAATCCCTCCCTCCCCCCAATGGATGGCAGGCTCAACACCTGAGACCTCAGACAATGTTCCATTGAGACTCACAGGTCGGTGACTTTTATGAGCAATTTCTCATAATGATTTCAAATGTATCAATAATTTGGAAATAAGCTGCCGAGGACACCAGGCCCTATTGTGCTTGAGAAAATGTCCTCTCTGTTATTCGTCACTACGGGTATCAGTGGGATCAGATGACCATGAAACCTGATGTTCAGGTCACAAAGCAGTGGACACTGCGGCTCTCTGGTGGAGTTGCGAGGAGAATCAAATCCTGTGAACATAGTAAATATGCTATGTTTACTTGATTGTAAACTTGTTGTTATTATTTAATTAGAAAACCTACTGGCAAGGACAATGTTATTCTCCATTGACTTATTTAAATACGCACATTAAGCTTGGCAGTGATTTGAATAATAGTGTCCCTGGAAAGTTTTGTTATAATCATGATTTAATACTCTGTTGTTTAAGCAGAATATTCCACCTCTGCTGTTATTGGACCATTTTACTTAGTTGGTTTTGAGCCAGGCTGCAGTAATGTGTAGTTTTTCAGATCAAAAACATTTAAAACACCAAGTGAGAGCCTGATTCCACCTGGCCTGCAGATCGTCAAGCCCTGTTCTAAATATGCGACATTGAGGGAAAAAAATGTTGTTTTTAGAAACTAAATATATAAATTATTACAATTCAAGGAATTTCAGAGGTCAAAGGATAACTTTGGTAACGACCAAATTTTTACGTCTGTTTTCAAAATGTTTGCCAACACTTCTGTGGGGAAAGTCTGGTGCTTTTGGGTACAGTGGATGCTGTTAAATGTGTGCAGTTAAGAAGGTATTCAATAATAAATCCCACTTTCAATCTGCAGTAAAGTACCAAACTATGTGCGAGTTTTGGCGCCGTCGAGTGCTCTCAACATCCACGAGAAGGCTTGGAACGCGTACCCCTACTGTCGTACAGGTACGGCCCATAGCGCTGCTGCAGTCTGATGTACAAAGGGAAGATGTTGAATCATTAACTCTTGCTTGAAGCCAACACTGAAGGAAAGCCTTTGGGATCTGTTTATTGTCTGACTGATAACCTGGCTGTTTTCAATTGGTAAATTATGTTCACAGGTGTGGTACGTTATGTTTCCGGTATAGCATGATTCAGGGCCGTTCTTAGCCACAATCCTGTCACAAACCATTTATTGCTGGATTGCCTACCAAAATATAGAAAACAAATATGATCATTCCTTACTTGTGGTGTAATGTCTTTCAGCTAATTACTAAAATACTGTACAAACAACTGGACACTCAACTTGATTCAAGATAGCAGTTTTGGCTAGTTGAGCGCTTCTGCTTTCATGAGTTTCTGTTTCCCTAAATATTTTTGTTCTTTGTCTCCTCATGCTCATTTCCTTCCATGGAGCAGTTATTACTGTAAGTACTGTTTTCTTCTGTTGATGTTGACTACCCAACTACTCAGCTGTAACCAGGCCTATCAGGAATTCAGAGAAGCATGTGGCTGACCTAAAGGATAATGTCACCACACACTTTGATTGACCCCCACCCTGAAAGTAGTCTATAGGCCAAGAACATAGCTGAGTAAAACATCTAAGTTTAACTGCTGCTTGCTAAATATCTATGCAAGTAATGGGGATGAAGATGTTATAGAAACATCACTTTGTACAGAAGTTGCACAACTTAATCATGGATTGTAGTTTTTTTTTTTACCAATAGACTTCTTTCTATAAGATTCTATAAAGATTCTACATAGGCTGCCACTCATTTTACATGCGTGTTTGGTCGAGCTGTTAGTGGGCAGTACAGTGGGTCTTAGGGAATTAACATACTCATATACAATCCATGTGTTGGTGTCAGTTCAGACCAGTCCAATACTGTCTGAAATACTTATCCTATCCTACCCAGATGTCAAGATGGGTGGGGTTAACGGTTTATTGATTATATTTGTCTATTTAAAGCCAGCAAGCCCTATCAAGCAAACCAAGTGCTGCACACTATTTAACCGAGCTTGAATCCAGTTCTGGTCTTTGTTGCTAAACTAATGATGTGTATGTCCGTTCTTCCTGCAGAATGAATACATGAAGGACAGTTTCATGATAAAGATTGAGACGTGGCACAAGCCTGACATGGGAGATCAAGACAATGTGAGTAGGCATCTATTGTAATTACCCTGAATGTATACCTTGTTAACCTTGGACCACAAGCACGTCTGATCCCGTTAACACTGAACATGATTAGACCTGAACCTAAGGTTTTCCACATGTCTGACTATGGAAGTCACTTACAATAATGGGATTTCAGTGACTGGGAAATCCTCCTCATGTGGCTTTTCAGTTCTCTCATTACACTGATTAGCCATAACATTATGACCGCATGCCTAATATTGTGTAGGTCCCCCTTTTGTCACCAAAACAGCCCTGACCCATCGAGGCATGGACTGCTCCAGACCTCTGGAGGTGTGCTGTGGTATCTGGCACCAAGATGTTGGCAGCCGATCTTTCAAGTCCTGTAAGTTGCGAGGTAGGGCCTCCATGGATCGGACTTGTTTGTCCAGCACATCCCACAGCTTGTTTGGATTGAGATCTGGGGAATTTGGAGGCCAAGTCAACACCTTGAACTCGCTGTGTTCCTCAAACCATTCCTGAACCAGTTTTGCTTTGTGGCAGGGCACATTATCCTGCTGAAAGAGGCCAATGCCGTCAGGGAATACCGTAGCCATGAAAGGATGCACATGGTCTGAATAACAATGCTTAGGTAGGTGGTACGTGGCAAAGTAACATCCACATGAATGACAGGACTCAAGGTTTCCCAGCAGAACTTTGCCCAAAGCATCACACAGCCTCCGCCGGCTTGCCTCCTTCCCATAGTGCATCCTGGTGCCATGTGTTCTCCAGGTAAGCGACGTACACGCACCTGGCCATCCACTGACGCTCATGTGCCAATTGTAGATGCTTTCGGTAGTGGACAGGGGTCAGCATGGCAGCTACACCGCCCCATATGCAGCAAACTGTGATGCACTGTGTGTTCTGACACCTTTCTATCAGTACCAGCAGTTTCCTTTTCAGCAATTTGCGCTACAGTAGCTTGTCTGTTAGATTGGTCCACATGGGCCAGCCTTCGCTCCCCACATGCTTCAATGAGCCTTGGCCGCCCATGACCCTGTCGCCGGTTCCCTGCTTTTCCTGACTTGGACCACTTTTGATAGGTACTGACCACTGTAGACCGGGAAAACCCCAGAAGGGCTGCAGTGTTGGAGACGTTCTGACCCAGTCGTCCAGCTATCACAACCTGGCTCTTGTCACAGTCGCTCCAAACCTTACGCTTGCCCATTTTTCTGGCTTCTAACACAATATTGAGGACAGAATGTTGACATGCTGCCTAATTTATCCCACCCACTGACAGGTGCCATGATAAGGAGATTATCAGTGTTCTTCACTTTACCTGTCAGTGGTCATAATGTTATGGCTGATCTGTGTATTTGCTTGGTTTGCCTGGCTATACAGATCCATTGCTCTGGCCAAATGGCAAGGCCCATGACTGTTTTATCATGCAACAAGCTATAGCAGCGGAAAAGTATATTCTGTGTTGTCAACACGTGCTTTAAGTATAACACTGACTCCGACATTTACATGTGTATGCGAGACGAGGTTTTGAATCCTGCTCAAGTGTTTACCCAGGGCTCTCAGAGTGGGCGGTGCTGTTGACCAGCATTGTCTGGGTTTTGGGTGGTCAAGTAATCTAAACCTTTATGTTGTACCAGGTCTCTTGAGCTCACAACTCATACACTGATTTTCTGAGTAGGTTCACGGATTAGACCCGGCGATATGGAAGAAGACTGATGTTGTCTACATTGACATCGCAGACAAAACCCAAGTGGATGCCAAGGTGAGAACAGTCTTGCAGGCTCAGAATTCGTGTGTCCAGGGGACTAGCCCTGAAACCTGAGATGGCAGTTACCTGGAAATACTTATTTTCTACTCACTCTGCTCCACACAGGACTACAAGGTCGAAGAAGACCCTGCCATCTTCAAGTCAGAGAAGACTGGCAGGGGCCCATTAGGACCTAACTGGATGGTATGATACAAACCACGCTTCCCCCCCAAATGTCCTTCAAAATGTATATACAAACCACTGTACCTCCAATATGTCCTTAATATATGTCCTTTATCAGTAACATGTCATACTGCTGTATCTATATTTTTGATAGCTCTATAATTATGTTAACTATTCTGCCTATTCTGTGCAATCCCTTTGTTTTTCCTGTTTATCTGCAGAAAGAGCTTTCTGGTAACACAAACACCCCCCACATGTGTGCCTACAAACTGGTCACAGTCAATTTCAAGTGGTGGGGGGTCCAGAACAAAATTGAGAACTTCATCCAGAAGGTAAACTATTCCTTTCGAATAGTGTGGTATTTGCATAACATTGCGTTCGGTGCCTTCGTATCTGAGTGCCCCACCCATCTCTTAGTGCAGTGTGAAGTCCAGGATATCACCCAATGTACAGGACAAATGACTCCGCCCTGCAACTGGGAGGATTGGAAATAGGACACTAATGGGTGGTGACCATGATGGGCACCCTGAAGTTTTTTGTTTGAAGGAAATCATTTAGTGGAGGGATTTGGCCCACTGATTTTTGTTGTAATTTTCAAGCCACTCTGATATCACATGCAAATATCCAAAAAAATAATCGAAAATGTGTGGAATTACAGGCAGTTTGGTTAAGGGTGCAACATATTTTCTCAGCCAAATCCACCAAGAGCAGTGATGGGTAGAGGAATGTTACTCAGGTTTTTAACTTAGTATTTCTGTTATATTTCTTGCCATCCCATTTATTTGCAGCAAGAGAAGCGACTATTTACCAAGTTCCACAGACAGCTGTTCTGTTTGATTGACGAATGGATTGGTTTGACGATGGAAGACATACGACGCATCGAAGACGAGACCCAAAAGCAACTGGATGAGGTGAGCTGTACGACTGTCTAATCATTTCATTAGGCCTGTTAGACTACAGACATTTCAAGGTTTTGTCATTGTTTTCAATCTGGGTTGTTAACATGCATGCCTGCATGTCTGTGTGTCTTCCAGATGAGAGAGAAGGATCCAGTCAAAGGGAGTTCTGCGACTGAGGACTAAGGCTGTGACAGTGAGTAACTCTTGGTCTGCACATCGGAGTGGTCTGTGAGAATTGATTCTTAGTTCAGGGCTCTGTTCAGTGAGAGTCTTGGTTCAGGGCCATGTACATTAGAGAAAGCAATAGAAACAATGATGATGTATGATGGTATGCTTTTTAACAGGTCCGTTTGGTGCCTAACGAACAGTGCCCACAATGCGTGGAGGTCAGGGTGTTGTCCTTATTTGCATTTGATGAACTTCCAATTGTCACACAGTATTTGTTTTTGTGATCTTACTTTAGATCTGTGAGTGAGACCTCTTCCTTGCCCCAGTCCTTGGGAATGATACGGCTGTGCACTTGAACTGAGCATTTCTCCGTCTCCTCCGTGCTCCCAAGGTCCCTTTCAGTACCTCAGAAATCAAGCCACGGAGGTCCCCATCATTCCTGTGGTCCGCAGCCATCTCTCCACTGCTGGCTGTCATATATTCTTACTAATCATCATGTCACACTTTTTTGGGGGGGAGGGGGTAGGTTGTGAGTTGTCTTCTATTGCCTTTTTGTTTTATGGACAAAGTTGAGTATGTTTAATTTCACCATCGTCTTTTCTTGTGCATTCTGAAACACACTTCAGAATTTCCGTACTCCCTTGTTGGTTACGAGTACATATTCCTTGCCTGGGGAAACTGCAGTGGCCAACCTGCATCAGGCTGAAGTCCAGTGGTAGTATTATGGCTTTGGGCTTTTTGGGGGCTGATATAAAATGGTGTACCTATTTATGCTCTCATTGAATAGAGATCTGTGTAAAAAAACACTTCCTGTGTTGTATTTTTCTGTATTTATTCACGGGGTACTTTCATTTCTGATATTAGATTGTTTCATTCTATTGTGCTTTATTCAATTGAGCAACATTTTATTGGTTTATACCACCTGCTGGTATATAAAATGTATTCAATATTAAAACCAATATTTATACACTTTGCAGTCAGTGATTTTATTCATATATGGGAATGGTACACTAGTTGTGTATTGTTTAAACTGGACAATGTTCTCTTTGGTTTTTATTATTATTATTTTATTATTTAAAAGTAGTTTGCCCGACTGAAAGGCTGCCATCCCAAGTGGTTACGGGCAAGAACTGTATGATGAGAAATGGAAATCATTAGCTATTAGCAGCCACAATATTCTTTTAACGAACAGAGGGCGCTGTTTCAAAAAATGTGACACCAAAGATTGTCACCAAACAGAAGATGTGCAAAATGTAAACAATGCAATATCACTCATCTCAAGGCAAACTACTGTATTGTTTTCAGACATGAACCTATGCAAGAAATCGACAGGCATTGACAGGTACAGTACAGCAGTAGGAATACATACCTTTTAAACCTCTTAGCGATTTTTTTTTTATCCACTCCGATAACTTGAAACAACAATGTTAGCCCGAAAACGAATTGCTAGCTTTATTTAACTACTGAACATTAGTTAATGCAAAAACATTACTTGCCTATCGTATCTAATCTTAGCTACTGAACCCTCTACATTTGGAAGTGTAATTTCAGATAACCGCGTAACGTTGAACGTTGTAAATCCAGGAAGTGTTGTAGCAGCTAACTGTTAGAATAACTAGCTAATAATGCGCAGCTAGCTAGTTATTTGCCAGCTAAACATATCTATCCATCCAC
The DNA here is from genome assembly GCA_016801105.1 of Esox niger. Classification (NCBI taxonomy): domain Eukaryota; kingdom Metazoa; phylum Chordata; class Actinopteri; order Esociformes; family Esocidae; genus Esox; species Esox niger. The sequence goes on from JACXGJ010004881.1 coordinate 7,630, forward strand.
TAGCTATTGAACTTGAAGTGAAGCTGTTAGCAAATACATCTCCAATGACTGCACAGTGATTAGCATTGTATACCCATTCATATTTTACAGTAGCTAGTTGGGTGTCCTGTCTCGACATTCACATATTTTAAGCGAACAACGTCGCAATTAAACAATAAAAAATGTCAATGTAGCTCATATTGAGGACTTCTTTATGTCGATTCCATTATTTTTACAGTCGTTGAGATGGGTGACGATACCAAAGAACAGACCCAGTCACAAGTGAAGAACTTGCTCAATATGGAGAACTGCTACACGGACGCTTTCAGGTTTGAGTATTTCCTATGTTATTTACAGTAGTCCACACCAGAAGCTCCAGGTAGTTTACAATGTTGACTTCAGGATATGAACACTTCACACCTACAGTACTACAGTCAGTCATTGTTGAAAGGCCGCGTTGGTGATAGGCCGCGTAGTATTTCAATTACCAACGTTATGGGATGGTTGGTTATTACATATAAAGGTTATCTATTTAAACCCGACAGGAAATAGCGCAACCTTAACTGAACTTCAAATTCACATTGTCTTCCAGTACCCAATATGCGATGTTGAACACAAGAATAATTTAGAGGGATTTTTGCGATTAGGTTTCTCAACGCGTTGCATTCCCATACATATTAGATAAATAATCCACGAAAACCTTTCGAAATCAGAGTAAAGTTCAGTTGTTTATGGTTGGAACCGAAGTCTTTCACTTTCTTCAGTCTTGCTTCACATTTACTCAATGGGGACTGTTATTATGGGACTGGTATTATAAGACTGAGTGGCATTTTCCAGAATTAGGTTTTGCTTACACATAGTAGGTCTCACATGGCCCTTTGTTGAACCAGATTACCTCCATAATCCTTTTCAGTCCACCTCAGACCCTGCTACAACCTCCATGGGACTCAGAGACTGGATGTTACGGAACGCAACAAAACCTAGATGGCTCTGACAGACATACTCTGTGGTCAGATATGTCTACACTGTCTTGCCTATTCTTTTTTTCACCTTATTGCACTAGTGGCAACCCTGTAGCTATTTTTCTTGAATCTTTTTACTTGTGTGCTTTTGTAACATCAGGAGTTCTTCATTGACTTTAGGTGACATTCAGTGTCAACGGTGAATCGGTGAGGATCTCAGTTTGATCTATTTCAGACCAACAAAGAACTGCCAAGGATTTAATGCGGTTGGAACCCTGAGGAAGTTGTCAGTGATCCGTGCAAATATAAAATTATTTGAAGAACTGTAGGCACCTGCAGTGAAACGCCACCCGTGAATAAGTACACCCTTTGTGTTTTCCTGCTCTCATCCCAACTTCGTGCTTAGCCGCAATGGACGAGATTCACCGGTTGTTTGGATTGCCCGTAGGACGCGTTCGCTCGGACAGCACTGCTAGCTCTGCTACCCAGTCCACAGGTAGTCACCTGCTGCTTCGTCTGCGCCTTGCTCAGCTCATGACTTGCGTGGATGACCTGGACCCCTCCCCAGAGCTCCAGGAACAGGTGGCGCTCACCTTGGACAAAGCCTTCCGCATCTGTGGGAAGAGAGCCAAACGGCCAAAAAGAGAGAACTTTAGGTTAGGCTTGGCAGAGTTCCCCTTTTCTTTCCCCTTTGGTTCTGTTATCTGGCTTCCGCTTTCTCTCAGCAGACACACGTCAGCCTCCTGTCTACTTCCTCATTATACATCTAGTTTAATTAAAGGCATGTCACATTTACATGGACACTTATCTTGAGCATCTAACTAGAGCATTTAGGGTGAAGTGCTTTGCTCAAGGGCACTGTAACATTATTTTCACATTGTCAGCTCAAGATTTCTAACGAGCAAAATTATTCCTTCACCGAAATCACAAGACTATAGATCTACTGCCCCCCATGTCAGTATTGGTGGGCTGGGAATCCTCCTGACATGGTGAGGAGGCTGTATTTGTTAACTATAGCTTCTCTATTGCTCCTTAAGCAAGGGGAAACAGATAAGTCACCAGGAAGCAGATGAGTCACCACCAGACCAAGTCCATGTAGTATGTTGTGGTCTATTTATATGAATATTTGTACCTAGATATTTTCATTAATATTATTTGTCCATTCTTTAGTGTGTACTTTACTTGTGATGACACTTTTCAGCAGGGAAGTAAAAAAATCACAGGCTCTTGTCTTTACTCTGTGAATGTATTTTCATCCAACTGCATTCCAACTGCATGGTTCTTTCTCACAAGGGTTCCATTGATTACCAAAAATACAACACGAGACAAAATACAGATGATTGTTCTCTGATATGTCTTGTAGCAATGACTTCTCTGTTTCATCAATGACTTCTATGTTAATTTAAGATCTACGAAAGTACAATATTGTTCTGTAACTAAATGAGATTCTGGAAGTTGCAATCTAATTTGTTTATTTTAATCTTTAATTTGGCAAGATCATGATCCACTGTGCTCTCTCCCGCTCTCCCCATGGTTATCCATCCCTATCTTGCTGTCTTTCCTTCATTCTCGGCAGGCTTCACGTGGTAACGTGGAACGTCGCCACAGCCGATCCTCCAGATGACATCAGCTCCTTACTGCACCTGAGCTCCCCAAAGTCCCCAGACCTCTACGTGATTGGGTGGGTAGCAGAGCAGCTATATGCTGATTGGACATTGGGTGAGACGGACAGACAGATATGTACAATGGCATGAAGTACAACAGTACAATGGCATGAAAGGAAGGAAGTCCACAAAGGTTGTTTGGTGTTTAGAATACTGTAGAGCTACAGTTCTTCAGTAGTGTTATTTTCATTACTGGGTTATAATTGTACTATTACAGGCAACACCAGATGTGTGTTTCTGTGTTTCTGTTGTAGCCTTCAGGAGGTATACGCTGCTCCTCATCGGTTCATCATGGACTTGGCTGTGGAAGACTCCTGGAGCCTTCTCTTCATGTCCAGGCTGGCTCCCCGAGGCTACCTAAAGGTACAGACAGACCAGGACAATATAGCCTCTAAAGAGGATTGTACGCATGGTCTGAGGAGGCTTCTTTACATCATGGTCTGAGGATGCTTCTTTACATCATGATCTGAGGAGGCTTCTCTACATCATGGTCTGAGGAGGCTTCTCTACATCATGGTCTGAGGAGGCTTCTCTACATCATGATCTGAGGAGGCTTCTCTACATCATGGTCTGAGGAGGCTTCTTTACATCATGGTCTGAGGATGCTTCTCTACATCATGATCTGAGGAGGCTTCTCTACATCATGGTCTGAGGAGGCTTCTTTACATCATGGTCTGAGGATGCTTCTTTACATCATGATCTGAGGAAGCTTCTCTACATCATGATCTGAGGAAGCTTCTCTACATCATGATCTGAGGAAGCTTCTCTACATCATGATCTGAGGAGGCTTCTCTACATCATGGTCTGAGGAGGCTTCACTACATTAATGAGACCACTCAAGCACCACAGACCTGCACTGCATGTTGTTTGGCTCCTGCACTTGAATAAGTATATGTGCTTAAAACATCAGTTAATTTCATAGTTAATTTTCAACTTCTTGTCTTCCTAAGGCATTACAATGTCACTCTGCTTCCTCTTAGTTGGCAGTTGGTTTTACTCCAGGTTTACACAGGCATCTCTAAAAGGGGTTATTTTGACCAACCAAATCAACACCATCCAAGATTTGATGTGAAAAGAGTCAATGTGATTTGTCAAACAAAAAGTTATTTTAAAACAACAATATTCCTGCCAGTTTCCATTAAACTGCCAAGAGCAGGAAAAGGCTGTATCATCCTGTCTGAAAAGGAGCCTGTGCTTGTTTGGAATGAAGTGGTCTGTCAGGCATCTCCTTGTGTTGCAGGTGTCTTCCATCAGAATGCAGGGTCTCCTTCTACTGTTCTTCTCCAGACTGGCCCACGTCCCATTCATTAGAGATATCCAGGCTGCATACACTCGCACAGGTTTCTTCGGCTACTGGGTGAGATTAGGAACAGGTGGATTTGGTAACTACATGTGAACACTGATGACAGCTTACAGCAGTTGTTATAATGCACTGTGCATGTTGATATAATTAACTGTACGTCTCAATATAATCCACTCTATGTGGTGATATAATGCACTGTACATGGTGATATTATTCTCTCTATGTGGCGATATAATGCGCTGTACGTGGTGATATAATTCTCTCTACGGGGTGATATAATTCTGCGCAAGACAGTGTTTACCCCATAGACAGCGTTTTCCTGATATTGTTTGATTATGGTGGACATTAATACAATACAGTGTATTGATAATGTGTTATTATGTATCTGGTTGGAAATCTATGATTCGTTACACAGATTTTCATGCAAGTATTCTAGCTGATGGGAGTTTTCACGTTGTGATAAAATACATTAAAACTATTAATAAAATTCCACAGACACTTTCTGTTTCCATGATATTTGTGTGCATTACTAGAATACATCTAGCAACTGGGGACAGGGGGTTATTAATGCTTCTGTTTTTCATCCTCAATTGCTATGGACACGCAACTGTTCTTGCTCTTTTGGTTGTGGGCCTGGTTTTAGTGATTTGATTGGTTGACCTTGCACCCACCAGGGCAATAAAGGTGGTGTTTCCATCCGCCTGTCCTTCTACGGCCACATGCTCTGTTTCCTCAACTGTCACCTGGCGGCACACATGGAGTACGCCTCGCAGAGAGTCGATGAGTTTGAGTACATCCTGGACACACAGACATTCTACCCCAAAAAGACGCCACGGATCCTTGATCATAAGTAAGTCGTTTCCGTGAATGTAAAGGCCGAAGAAGCTGAGAGTCGTCTTAAAATATTTATTAGTGTCCTTTCTGTGAGAACGTTTACATAGGTATTTTTCTTTCTCTCAGGCTGATCTTTCTCTCCTACAGGCGGTTCTTCTCTCACATTTTCTGGTATTTCGCTCTAACATAGGCTGGTTTTTCTCTTCCAGGCTGGTCTTTTGGTTTGGAGATTTGAATTTCCGCATCCAAGACCACGGCATGCATTTTGTGCGCAACTGCATCACCAGCCAGAAGTTCAACTTGCTGTGGAGCAAAGACCAGGTCTGACTTACGAGGGGGTGATGCTTTTCGTTTCCTTTTTGTTTTATCCATACATTTAATGACATTAGGAGTCTTTTTATTGTACACGTATAGTTAACCGGTACAGCTGACAGATACATTTAACAGGTAAATAGTTACAGTAAATACATACAATCATGTGAAAAGTTCTCCCCCTGGAAAGTTTTTTTTTCAATATATTTGTACATGCGTATATTTGAGTTCAATTTCAAATGTTTTATTGATAAAGGTAATCCAATTTAACACGTCGCACAAAAAAAAGTTTTGCTATTGAAATATGCAGAAAAAGTTACTATACCCCCTAACTTACCCAAAATATAAAATGACTACATTTAGAATTAGGTGAAACACAACAGACACAAATTATTAGAAAATCATTAGAGTATAACTTGGGAGAATCTAGTCTTCCATTAAGATTACAAACTTGGTCTGGTGTTGTCTAGCCTCTCCTGCCACAGTAAATATCAAAGTGCTTGTGGCAAATGGCAGAATGAGAATTCACGAACTTGACCTACGTGGGAGATCAGAAAGGAAGAAGCATCTGCTCTCCAAAAATATTATCATGACATGACTGAAAGTTTACCAGACTACACCCGGGTAAAGACGGATTAGTCAAAAAGAGGGTTCACTGGATGCAATGCTAGTTGCCATTTTTAGCAAAAAGAAATGCAGCCTATAAACAGAATCTCCTAGCAACCATAAAGCATGGAGGTGGTAACATTATGGTCTGGGGTTATTTTGCTGCCTCAGGGCCTGGCCATCTTGCCATAATTGCGTCAGCCATCATTTCCACATTGTACCAGAAATATATTGATAGGAATTTCTGTCAATCTGTGTAAAAGCTGATTCGAACATGGATCTTGCAACAGGACAGTTATCCAAAACACAAGAGCTATAACAGAATGACTCAAAAACAAGGAATTAGAGGGTCATGGAATGGCCAAGTCAAAGCTCAGAGCTCGTTCAAAATGCTGTGGTTTTGAAGCAAGTCGTGCCTGCAAGAAAGCCCTCGAACATGACACAGTTGTAGAAGTACTGTAAACCAGAGTGGGACAAATGAGTCCCTGTTGATGTAAAACACTGATGGATAGTTACTAGAAATGGTTCCATAGTGGTGTTTAGCAAAGTGGGGCAGTGCCAGCTATTGAATCTAGTGAACTTATTTGTTCTGCAATTGAACAATAAATGTTGATTGATTTGTTGTAGTATTGAAGTGAATATTACATATGCGTACAGTTAAATATATGTAAAATAAAAAGACAACTTTCCAGAGGGTGTACTTTTTCCCATGACTGTACATTTAGCAGGTGCAGTGAACAGAGTTAAGACCCTTCTGCATGTGTCTCTCATCTGATGTAGTGCACAGTGGAGTTGTTTACCAAGTGGACAGGATTTTCTGAGCAAGAAGAATTGTTCTTGCATTTGGGTCTTCCAGAGAATCAAGCACCATGCTCCAATTGAGCTGTGACGTTGAGCTAATCTTGTCTTTCTCTGTGGTGTCATCAGCTCACCATGGTGAAGAAAAAAGAGGCTCTCCTGCAGGAGTTTGAGGAAGGACCTCTGGACTTTCCACCAACATTTAAATTTGACAAGTTCTCTGACAACTATGACAGCAGGTAACAGCACATGTACAATCATACGCATATATTGTACAGACACACACACACACACACACACACACACACTAACAAATGTACAAACACTGACATACACATGGGTGATTTCTAAAACAATTACACACAAAATCTGATGTGCTTTCTAGCAGTAATTAAAATATTTGGTTGATGTTAAATTTTGTAGAGTGTTACCTGCACTCTAGAAAATGCCTTTAAATCGGATTTAGAAGCACTACAATTTCCAATGTGGGAAGCTCAGTTGGTAGGGTATAGTCTTCTGGGAGCTTATAGGCTCTACCAGATTAGGAAATAACATTCAAATACATTTGTAGATCACTTAGTTTGGCACCACATTTGTTTTGTGAGCTGAGTGCACCTAGTCAAGCAGAGTTACTCATGGACAAAGCAAATTGATAGCGTGACAATACAAATCTCATTTCTCCTCATCTCAAAATATGAAGGGGAAGAAAATGAAGATGGAATTGATCATTATTAAAATAGAAATACACACAGCTTGTGTTTATACTGGATGTGTTAATAACTCATGATAATAACTCAAGGGGCCAGAGAGGGGGGGAGAGCCCTTTTGCTATAGTTGACTGTACTATTACCTCTGTATATGTAAGCAACTGTCAGAATTCAACAAGCATGAAAACTGAACACTGTTATACACAGGACAGACATGATTACTGAACACTGTTATTCACAGGACAGACATGAATACTGAACACTGTTATACACAGGACAGCCATGATTACTGAACACTATTATTCACAGGACAGACATGAATACTGAACGCTGTTATACACAGGACAGACATGAATACTGAACACTGTTATACACAGGACAGACATGAATACTGAACACTGTTATACACAGGACAGACATGAATACTGAACACTGTTATACACAGGACAGACATGAATACTGAACACTGTTATACACAGGACAGACATGAATACTGAACGCTGTTATACACAGGACAGACATGAATACTGAACACTGTTATACACAGGACAGACATGAATACTGAACACTGTTATACACAGGACAGACATGAATACTGAACACTGTTAGGCAAGCTTTACAAAGATATTCGCTATATATCTAAGGATTCGTTAATGTATTTTTCTTATGTGTGTGTGTGTGTGTGTGTGTGTGTGTGTGTGTGTGTGTCTGTGTGTTCGAGTGGTGTTTTGCATGCAGGGGTACTGTGTGTGTGTGTGTGTGTGTGTCAGTGTCAGTATTTAATGTTAACACGGCTGTGCCCTAATCAACGCCAGCGAGACATCACTTAGTGCATGAGTCATCCAGGGAAATGGGCTGGCCAACCAATCAGCTATGAGGGAACACTGATGAGGGACATGAATGGAGGGAACTGCTAAATGGGATCAATGTCCCTCAGGTCCCGCCCACTGAAAATACACAGGGATGGCCTTCATGCCTTTCCTTCACACGCCGGCTCTGTTCAATTATTCATATTTATGAACATATGTGTTGGAAAGATGAAGTTGAGGGATGAACCCAGAGAGAATGAGTTAAATGACAAAGCAATGGGGATGTGGTGAAAAGCCAACATCCCACGAATTAGTTCTGTTCTTAGAGATACACCACAAACAACTATGGTGCCTTATTGCTGTTACAAACTGTTTTCCAGTGTAATCAGACCAGAAAATATTCAGGTTTTATCATACCTGTAGTATACGGTATATTAAACCTTGGCTTTCAACCAATCAACATCTAGGACCAAATCTATGCAGTTTATAATGTGTGATGTATCACAGCATTTAGCCAATTGGCAAACAGGACCCAAACAACCTAGTTTATAATATTATGTTTGGACCCGTGTTTTATTTCTCTTTGTTTGTCTCCTTGATTGTGTCCTTCTCTCACATTCTGCCTTTTAAATTATTTCTCACATTCTCTTTTGTGATCTCACTAACTCCCTGTTCCTACTTTCGTTCATCTTTCTGTCCAGCGGTAAGAAGCGTAAGCCGGCCTGGACAGACAGGATTCTGTGGAGGGTAAAGCCTAAAGAGCCCCCGTCAAGCGACGAAGATGACGACAAGGACTCTGGTCTGGATGAGAAGAACACCAATCCACAAATAAAGGAGGATGAGTTCCCTCTGAAACTCACACAGGACTCGTACACCAGCAACATGGAGTATGGCATCAGCGATCACAAGCCTGTCATTGGAATCTTTACATTGGAGGTGAGATAAGAGTGACCGTATTTACAGAGCCTTGTCTCAGAGTAGCAGTGACCTTATTTACAGAGCCTTGTTTCAGAGTAGCAGTGACCGTATTTACATAGTCTTGTTTCAGAGTAGTAGTGACCGTATTTACATAGTCTTGTCTCAGAGTAGCAGTGACCGTATTTACAGTCTTGTCTCAGAGTAGCAGTGACCGTATTTACAGTCTTGTCTCAGAGTAGTGGCCGTATTTACAGAGCCTTGTCTCAGAGTAGTGGCCGTATTTACAGAGCCTTGTCTCAGAGTAGTGGCCGTATTTACAGAGCCGTGTCTCAGAGTAGTGGCCGTATTTACAGAGCCTTGTCTCAGAGTAGTGGCCGTATTTACAGTCTTGTCTCAGAGTAGTGGCCGTATTTACAGAGCCTTGTCTCAGAGTAGTGGCCGTATTTACAGAGCCTTGTCTCAGAGTAGTGGCCGTATTTACTGAGCCTTGTCTCAGAGTAGTGGCCGTATTTACAGTCTTGTCTCAGAGCAGTGGCCGTATTTACAGTCTTGTCTCAGAGTAGTGGCCGTATTTACAGAGCCTTGTCTCAGAGTAGTGGCCGTATTTACAGTCTTGTCTCAGAGTAGTGGCAGTATTTACAGTCTTGTCTCAGAGTAGTGGCCGTATTTACAGTCTTGTCTCAGAGTACTGGCCGTAGTTACATAGCCTTGTCTCAGAGTAGCAGTGACCATATTTACAGAACCTTGTCTAAGAACAGTAACCGTATTTACAGATCTTTGTCTCATAGTAGTGACTGTATTTACAGAGCCTTGCCTCAGAGTAGCAGTGACCGTAATTACGGAGCCTTGTCTCAGAGTAGTGACCGTAATTACAGAGCCTTGTCTCAGAGTAGTGACTGTAATTACAGAGCCTTATCTGAGTAGTGACCGTAGAAAGAGCTTTGTCTCAGGGTAACAGTGACCGTATTTAAAGTATTTTCTCGGAGTAGCAGTAAACATATTCACAGTGTCTCATAAGTGCTGAACTAGGATCAGGTCCTTCTTGTCCATATAATGTTAGTCAATATGACCTAAAGATTAAACTGGCCCACGATATGTGGCAGGTTAAACCAACCCTGCCTGCCTTAACCCAACCCTGCTCATCTAACCTCAACCTAACCATACCCCTCATGCGTACCTCAACCCACCGTTCTACCTCAGCCTACAAAAGCCCCCTCTGCCTGAACCTTCGTCTACCTCACTTTGCTTACCTCAGCCCAATGTGTGTCCGGTGTCCTCTGTAGTTGAAGAAGATGTATGAGACCCCGTTGGTTCGTGTTTGTGCTGAGGGTGAATGGAGTGCAGACTTCGATGCCATGGTGATCTATAGCCCCCTTCAGCCCTTCCCGTCCAGCGCCTGGGACTGGATAGGCCTCTACAGGGTCAGAGTTCAACTTCCCCGCTCTTTTCAATCATTAAAGCATTCAAATTTGCCATCATCCACTCATGTTGGAAATATGCATTTTGCCAAATCCCTACTGTGGGCAAAAATGTTTATCAGGTGCAATTTTTTCCGGCGTGTATTTGTATGTTACAGGTGGGGTTCAGGAGTGTTTCGGACTACATTACCTACGCCTGGGTGAAGGATGATGAGGTCTCCTTTAACAATGAGCTAACCCAGGTAGTGTTGCGTGTTTGCTAATGTTTACGAGTTTGTGTGTTAATCCATGTTTTCCCTTGCATTAATGTTTGTGCTGTATGCGTGTGATATAGTGATGTTGAATATAATTTATATGTTGCTGTAGGTTTATGTGAGTAAGGACGAGATTCCAGTGCTTGGAGGAGAATGTGTTCTCTGCTACTACAGCAGTGCGCTGCAATGCATTGTGGGTATCAGCTCACCCTTTAAGGTAAGTGCAAGTGCACTGTAAGAACATTCCAGACACACACACACACACACACACACACACACACATACACACACACACACACACACACACAGCAGTTTCCACTTAGAGATTTATTCTAGTCTTTGAGTCCTGGACTAAAGACATTGAGGATTCGCCATTGAATTTTGGATTACCATTCTTAATTTGTTTTCAGGTACAAGATTCCAAAGTAGCCTTTGAGGAAGGTCTGGCCCCAGAGAACCTACACATTCTTGACAAGGCCACAGCCAGTTAGAACATGAGAGTGAAACCAACTCTCTTCCTGGACCAGATGCAACCTCGTACACTGTCTGACTGTCCTCTATGCTGTTACATGTCTGTCTGGTGGCCTGCCTGTCTGCTTGGTGGCTTGCCTGTCTGTCTGTCTGGTGGCCTGCAAGTTGCTGTTGGGGTCATGGAATGTTACTTTTTTTTAAAATTATAGGCCAGTGCACTTAGTTTATTTTAATGATTAATGCAGTTTAACAGTCTAAACTGCCAAACATGATGTTGATGACTGTAACCTGTGTGTTTATTTCTGTTCACATTTTAACATTGATCCCGTTTTTAAAATCTGTTGCAGAGAGATATTGGCAGTATTGTTTTAAGGAAGGCTCAGTATGTTTTCTTTCACAGTATTATGTGTGTTTTATTTGTTTTTGTTTTTGTGTCCTTTTGATTGGATTTAGACAAAATATATGTTCAAGTGTTCTATGTTTGAGCATTTTCTAAAGCTAAATTTTGACATCAAAGTCAAGGCTGTTAGCGCAGTTCAAGTGGGGGCGGCAGGGTAGCCTATTGGTCAAGAGCATTGGGCCAGTCAGGTCACTGGTCCTAGTCCCCAAAACCACCAGGTGAAAAACTGGATTGAGGATGGAAATTGATCACATAAAACCACATGGATTCAGCAAGTGCCTGAAAATAACCGGTAGATAACAGTCCAACTGATAATTTGGTACATTTGGTAAATTCCTGAGTATTTATTTCTGAATTTGAAGATGTTATTGTTTTTTTGTAAGAACTGCAAGTCTTTTCTTGCTTGTACTGTATGCATTGACATTTGACCTGTAGAATGTCGTATATATGTTGAAAACGCTTGTACTGTAAATTCAATAGTAAGGATTACTCAAGCCACTTTACCCTTTATTTTATTTATATGCTAAATTAGGAGGGCTATATTTTCTCAGCAACATTTTATGGAGATGACATACTTTAACAACATATTTGAAGCTTTAATAAATCAACAAGATCATGAAACATGCATTCTTTGGTAATTAGGAGTGCAATTTCTGCTAGACCATTTAACACTGTGATTCGCTGGCTTTTCTGATGGTTTGTAATAGCTCCACCCAGTCTACGGTGTCGAATAACTGTAGCAACGGTTTGTTTACATGCAAACCTTGAGTTAATTCCGGTTCATTCAGTTCAGATATAATTGGCAACAATTTTCACCTTTCTGCGCACAGAAAAGGTAAGGTTAATGACGATTCGTGAAATGCATTTTTTTACCTCAGTTAAATTACTGCCCAAGTTTGTCACTGATAAAGCTGGTGTGGTAATTTAGTACATTTTCTGCAAATCCTTCCTAGTTTGTTAGCTGTGTTATCTGATGGTTTACAGTATCTAGCTATGCCTTTTCGTATTTATCATAGCCTTGTGTGACATGTGTTTTTGTTTTTTTACATCGTTTTTTTCAAGGTGGAAGTGTTTTTTGTTTCAAACACTGAGTATATCAGAGGAGAATGTCTCGGCTGATGGAACCTCCAACCAAGTTCTTTCCTCCAGAATGGAGACGCGCAAACCAAATTCAGTATAATAGTGCGGAGGCTGAGCGGGCACGGTCTGAGCGACTCTCGGCGGAGAGCAGAAGGTTGATAGAGGAGAGTGATAAGATCGCTAAGCGCATGCAACTGGATGCCAACCAGAAACTGGGTACGATAGCATTTTGAAACGATTATGGTATAAGTTTAAGGCAAGATGAGCGGTCGATTCACCAGAGAAATGAATCGTCCTGTCCCACGTTGTACCATGGTATTACACCACACCCATCTACCCAGCTATTACATTTTTTTACCGTCTCCTTCAGAGCAAAGAATCAATGACATCAAGTTCTGGAGGACAGAGCTGGACCGGAAGCTGGAGGAGACCGTTCAGGAGATTGAAAACCTGATAACCTGTAAGAGCAGGGTGGGGAGAGCTTTGGAGAGCTGCTCCGAGCCCCTCAGAGTGGTCCAGCAGTGCTTGGCTGAAAGGTGAGGAGCAAGGTCCCAATCCATCTCCCGTTCAGCCAGTTTGAAATCACAACAATATACAGTATACTGAAGCAGGAGGTCCTTCAGCTGTGGTATTGTTTCTAGATAGTTAGGGGTGGACCAAAACAAAAAAATTGGCCCTGGTTGACCTAGGATGGTCTCTGGTGCCTTGGTTGGCCTAGGATGGTTTAGTGGTCTACAGCCATTGTTCCTGGTGCCTGGTAATGCTCACATTGCCTTCTATTGATTTTTAGCTAGTGTTGGGTAGCTAGCTGAAGTGTGAAACATGTATTTCTGTTTCTGTTGGCCCACAGACTTGAATTATTTGACATTTTGTAGGATGGCGCTGGAGTCTGGTCTTGCGGGCTTTGCTTCCCACTCCAGACTCACATAGCCCTGGTGATCAAGGGTTTGAAGCATACCTGTCTCCCTAGCCTCTCCTTCCTACTGTTCAGTAATGAAAATGAGAAAATATTCCCTGAAAATTAAATATCTTTAGATTAAAAAATGTGAAGGATGGAAATAAATAAATAATGAAATATACATAGTATGGCAACTAACTAATATGATACTACAATAAACTAAACCATGAATGAAAAAAACATTGTGCTGTACAACAAATAGATAGGTCTATAATTAATAAAAACTACTGGGTGGCCTGTCTGCCCTGAGCCAGTCACAGGGATTGGGAGCGCATGGAACGTCATGGAAACGTGAAAGTGATGATTTCCTCCATCTCTGTGTTTTCAGACAGAGGCGTGTTCCTACTGACTTGGTGCACGACAAGGTGGAGCAGGAACTGATGAAGGAGAAAGCGGTGATTGAGAGCGTTACATCTCTGTTGCAACGCACCCTGGAGCAGACTATTGAACAAATCCGGTGGGTGAGACACATACACGTATTTTACTGACATTTTTTGGGACCAAAGTTATTTCCCTAAAAATCCTTACCCCTAACTTTAAATGTAAGCCTAAAAACTTGACCCTGATGGCGCTTTTACACTGCAAGGTACCTGCCAGACTAACCGCTTTGGAAGCTTTTCCACTGCATGGTACCTGCTCAACTCTACCCGCTTTGGAAGCTTTTCCACTGCATGGTACCGGCTCGACTCGGCTTGCCTTTTTTGATTTTCAACTTTTCCACTAAACAAAAGTTGGGATAGTACCTGGTACCAGAATTTGTAGTACCTGCTTCATCAAGGTTCCGAGAGAGCTGAGACGATACAAAAAGGTGCCCTGAAAATGGGAGACTTATGATTGGACCAGAGTGACTCAAATCGTGCGTCATCGCAAAACAAGCTGTTCTGCTGTTAGCGGTCTAGTGTCAGAGAAGGGTTTTATGAGACGAGAACGGCACGTCTTTCTCAGGAATCCTTGCATTGAAATGGGTTCACGAACAGACACAGGAACAGTTTCTATCCACAGGCCATCACTCTGATGAACAGTCAACTTCAGTCACTAAGTGCCAGGCACAATCCCTGTATAACCACCCAGTAACTCTGACTCTAACACACACCTGTCTACTACTTATTTATTTCTAATTACTTTGTAATCTTGCAATTCAGTGTTGTTCATACTGTGTATATACAGTGATTTGCAAAAGTATTCACCCCCCTTGGCTTTTTACCTTTGGTTGCATTTCAGTTTTTAGTTCAATGTTTTTTTAATCTGAATTGTATGGGATGGATCAGAACACAATAGTCTAAGTTGGAGAAGTGAAATAAGAAAAATATATAGATACACATTTTTTTTTTTTTCTAAAAAAAATGAAAATTGGCATGTGCTTATGTATTCACCCCTTTGTTATGAAGCCCATAAAAAGCTCTGGTTCAAACATTTACCTTCAGAAGTCACATAATTAGTGAAATGATGTCCACCTGTGTGCAATCTAAGTGTCATGATCTGTCAGTACATATACACACAACTTTTTTGAAAGGCCACAGAGGCTGCAACACCTAAGCAAGAGGCACCACTAACCCAACACTGCCATGAAGACCAAGGAACTCTCAAAACAAGTAAGGGACAATGTTGTTGAGAAGTACAAGTCAGGGTTAGGTTATAAAAAAATGTCAAAATCTTTGATGATCCCCAGGAGCACCATCAAATCTATCATAACCAAATGGAAAGGACATGGCACAACAGCAAACTTCCCAAGAGACGGCCACCCACCAAAACTCACGTACCATTACTTTCAGCAAAAAACGAAATGGTACGTTATGCGTTTGCAAAAAGGCATGTGGGAGACTCCCAAAATGTATGGATGAAGGTGCTCTGGTCTGATGAGACTAAAATTAAACCTTTCGGACATCAAATAAAACGCTATGTCTGGCGCAAACCTGACACATCGCATCACCCAAAGAACACCATCCCCACAGTGAAACATGGTGGGGGCAGCATCATGCCGTGGGGATATTTTTCAGCAGCCGGGACTGGGAAACTGGTCAGAGTTGTGGGAAAGATGGATGCTGCTAAATACAGAGATATTCTTAAGCAAAACCTGTACCACTCTGTGTGTGATTTGAAGCTAGGATGGAGGTTCACTTTCCAGTAGGACAATGACCCCAGACACACTGCTAAAGCAACACTTGAGTGGTTTAAGGGGAAACATGTAAATGTGTTGGAATGGCCTAGTCAAAGCCCAGACCTCAATCCAATAGAAAATCTGGGGTCAGACTTAAAGATTGCTGTTCACAAGCACAAACCATCCAACTTGAAGGAGCTGGAGCAGTTTAGAAGGAGGAAAGGGCAAAAATCCCAGTAGTAAGATGTGGCAAGCTCATAGAGACTTTTCCAAAGCGACTTGGAACTGTGATTGGTGCAAAAGGTGGCTCTACAAAGTATTGTCTTTAGAGGGGTGAATAGTTATGCACATTGACTTTTTCTGTTATTATGTCCTATTTGTTGTTTGCTTCACGATAAATAAATAAAAAATCTTCGAAGTTGTGGGCATGTTCTGTATATTTAATGATGCAAATCCTCAAACAGTCCATGTTAATTCCAGGTTGTGAGGCAACAAAACATGAAAAATGCCAAGGGGGTGAATACTTTTGCAAGGCACTGTATACTGTATATATCATATCCACCTACCACATATACATAACACCTGCACTAAAATATGTATTCATTCCAGCATTGTTTGCACTCTGCTACATATATAGATCACATCCACTGTCATTATGAAAATAATACTACCTGCAAAATATTCATTTCCAGCAGCCTTTATACCCTGCTCATTGCACTACTGTCTCACCAGTCTTACACTGTTGTTGTTTGTTCTATTTTGTGTATTTATGTGTACTGTATATTGCTGTCGGTGGCTCTTGCTGAGTGTCTTTTAAGTCTTTTATGAGAAACACATAGTGAGTCTATAATCCAGAGTCAAATTCCTCATATGTGTACACATACCTGGCAAATAAAGCTGATTCAGATTTATACTGCAGGGCAATAATTCTATTCTTATTTTCCTGTTTTTCAAAAAGGGTCTTTGACCATTTTATCCAGATTTAGTTTACTTCTGATTTGCCACCTTACGTTCAAAGCTTGTCAATTTAAAAGAACATTTATGGAGTTCATTCATTCAATTTTTCTGGTCACTACAGTTTTTACGAAAGTTGGCAAATGTTGGCTTTTCCCTGGTATCAGGTGTACAATATCGCCATTGTTGTTCCGGTGTGTCGTGTTGGAGGTGGAGTCATGGCAGTTTTACTTTCATGTCACTATGGGCATGTACAGGGTATATCTGCAGTGGAAAACCAACCAAGGTAAGCTGTGTAGAGCCGAGTCGAGCTGGTACCATGCAGTGGAAAAGCTCACAAAGCGGGTAGTCGAGGCGAGTAGAGTTGAGCCGGTACCATGCAGTGGAAAAGCGCCATATGACATTTATAAAAGTGAGATCTGTCATAAAAGGTTTTCCATCGCACTCTCTAAAGTAGTTTTTTGCATTTAAATCTGTATGATTAGATCGTAAGTAAAAATATGTTTGCTTTCAAAAAGGAGTTATGGAGTTCTTGTTTCTTAATTTTGTTGGTTTTACATTTTTGGAGGTGACGACATGCAAAATCTCCTCACTAGTCATGATTTACACTGGGTTATTATACTATACAGTGTCCTCACTAGTCATGATTTACCCTGGGTTATTATACTATACAGAATATCCTCATTAGTCATGATTTACCCTGGGTTATAATACTATACAGAATGTCCTCACTAGTCATGATTTACCCTGGGTTATTATACTATACAGAATGTCCTCATTAGTCATGATTTACCATGGGTTATTATACTATACAGAATGTCCTCATTAGTCGTGATTTACCATGGGTAATTATACTAGGACATCTGGCCCTAGTATAATGTATAGTAAAACCTGTGTTCAATAACGCACGCACACATTAATACACATAATTAAGTCCCACCCTATCTCTGTGATTCCTCTAATGCATGTTTTGGCTCTCTGGTTGTAGATTGAACCGCTCTGCCAAGTATTACCTAGAAAAGGACCTCAGGGACAAATTCCAAGCAGAGAGGATTGATGATTTCTGCTCTGTTCTCACCAACACCTCCCCGAGTATTGACAACGTGACTAGGCACACGGAGTTGGCAGTACCAGGGTAAAAAAAACAGTGGCTCTTTTAGACACGTTACTCCCTTTATCCGGCAGAGGGCAATGTAACACCAAATCTGGCCCCCCTTCCTGATTTATTTTCCTACAGGTTAGCCTGACTGCCTGTCATGAGCACAATGTAAAGAAACAATGACAAAAAAACTCTGGGTTTTATCTGACCTCTCCTAGGGCAACTGTGACTCCAGAGGAGTGGGAGACCTTCTCCAACATCAACATCATCAAGGCAGAGACTGAGAAGAACAACGCAATGTCTCTGAGGGCTCTGGTGGAGAGTCTGCTGGACCAGACAGCCGGCGACATGCAGAGGCAGCACAGTGCCACTAGCACGGCCCTCCGCCTGCAGGTCCAGGAGACAAAGATGGCCAAGGGACACCTGGAGGACCACCTGGCCAAGGTCAGCTGGAATGGGGAGGAGAACACAGGCCAGGATTTGCAGTTCCTGTCAGCCACCGTATTGGTTTTGCTCCAGTGCCAACCAAGGTTTAGCTACAGAAAGAGCACCAGTGGTATCTGGGGAGAGTCCACTTTGCTACCCCCATTATATATTGTAGCAGTTCCTGAAATTACTTCTCTATGATTAGATACTAATATTTTTCCTGTACGGTAAAAATGAAACCCATCTGATTATTTTGTAGAATTATATTTCCTACGATTAGTTCCTAACATGATTCTCCCTGCGATATTTACCAGAATTATTTCCCACTTTTCCTCCTGAAAAGGTCCTGTCGGAGGTGACCAGTCAGGAGAGGAACATGGAGGCCCTGCGTGTGGCCATCGCCGATAAAGAGGGACCGCTGAAGGTGGCCCAGGCTCGGCTGTCTGCTCGTGGCCAGAGACCAAGCGCCGAGCTCTGCCATGACCCTGCCCAGGTTCGCCTGCTTTCAGAGGTCAAGGAGCTCACTGCACATGTCAAGAGGTAACCATTTCCTCATCCACTGGTCCTATATGGTCATAGAGATCCTCCCCCCCTGCACTTGGGTTACACACACAGGTCAAATGTGGCCTGGTTGAATTGACAACTAAATTAATTTAGTCTCTTCATGCTGTCCAGCTATGTTGCAGTGGCTTGTAGTCATATAGTTGTTATTATATATCTCCATTCACCATTATTATATATCTCCCTTATTATTTGGTTTTTATGTAGACCTGTTATTATATTACATTGCTGTTATGTCCATCTTTTATTATATAGATTTTCAAATGTATTTGTATATCATAGTATAATCATAGATATCCTGACACAAGAAATGATTCACAATACCCATTTTCTACTTTGGCTGGATATTAATGCTTTGCTGCCTACTGTTTTGTTCAGTAGAGCCATCTGTCTGTCACTGGTTGAGATAAAATTTACTGTGTATCATGTGAATGATAAATACAGTTCAGTCATTTAACCAGAGCGACTTATAGTAGTGACTGCATGTTATTTAGTACTGGTCCTGTGGGAATCGATCCCACAACCCTAGCATGGCAGGTGCCACGCCCAACCAACAGAGGCACACAGGACCGGAGTGGAATAGTTGGCCAGGTTTCCATGAGTTGTAATTGTTTCCCATTGCTATCTGTCCATCCTGACGACCTCCAGACTGCAAGAAGTCCAGGCCCAGTCGGAGATGGCACTACGGGCCCTGACCCGCTCCCAGCTGGCCCTGGAGGAGGAGATCCAGATCAAGTCCCACTCCCTCTACATCGACGAGGTCATCTGCACCCAGCTCCGCCAGCCTGTCTCCATCCACAGCTTCTGAATACCCATTTCACCCCAACAGCTTGCCTGGCTCTTCACTTGTATTAGATGGTGTGACCAGAATGGACCACGCTCTTTGACTAATCCCCACCAGGCATGCTGGCATTTTCAAATCAAACTGGGCCATTTTACTAAGTAAAAGAATTTATGATGGTTAAAGAAAGCTGGACTGCTTGTTTATTTTAATACATTTTCATAAAACATGAGGTTCAGAGGTCTGGATTGTGTGTGTGTGAGCATCCGGCAGTGTATGCATTATTTTCTGCCAGCTTTATGTTGGTGTCCTTGGTCCTCCTTCACCTGGTGCTGTTCCCGTCTGTCTCTCTGGGCATATCGTGTGGCGGTCAAGTAGCAGTCACACCATAGGGTAAGAGATGGCGAAGTATTGGAGCTCTGAGTTGATGAGCTGTCTGTAGCGAGAGTACACCTCCTCCAGCTTTTCATCTTCTTCCTGAGTCTCATATCTGCTGGTGTAGATCCTCACCTGGGGCAGGAATACAGGCAGCTAACAGCATTGAGTCAGACTTTAGACACAGGAAATATAGTGACTCACCAGATTCCCCCTGGCCAGTAGATTTTTAAAATGTAGAATTGTTTGACTCCTCAACTAATGTAAATTCCGCTTTTTTACATTACCATGTTTTGAATGTAGGATTAACGTTTATTTATTTTTTTACCTTGCCCTATAACTAAACTAAATCTCATCTGTTTTCCACATCAATTTAATATTCAGTGTTAACGCTTTTAGTCATTTTGGGTGGGACATTCTTGGCCCGACACTTCAGTAATAATCAGTCGGTTTTGACCTGCCCCTTTAAGTGACATCATTGACTACCCAGCGAAGGTCTGTTACCTAATGACTAGCAATGCCAGCAACATCCCAGGTCACTGAGCAGCAACTCTTCGAGCACGTGCTCATCAACCTCTTCAACGTCGGGAAACAGACCGGTGCCGGGGCGTGCTGGCCAGAACCCTGGCTTACCTTGATGGTGTGGATGCTGGTCTGCTTGTCCAGGCGTTTCTGCAGCAGCCGATCCAGGAAGCTGATGTCCAGGAAGGCCCAGACCTTCAGGTAGACCAGCTGCTGGCAGCGCAGCACAATGTCCAGCAGCTCCTCATCCACAGACTCGTGGCTGTTATTCAGGTCCAGGGTCAGTCTCTACACCGGGGAGGGGGGGTTGACAGATTCTGTTCAAGTCACTTGTGACTGTGTTATATGGCAGTGGTTCTCAACTCCGGGCCTCAAAGGTACTGCTGGTTTTCATTCTAGCCCTCTCAATAGACTCATTTAGACCTGGGACACCAGGTGAATGCAGTTAACTATAAGGTAGAATAGAAAACCAGCAGTAGACTCAGCCCAGAGGCCTGGTGTTGAGAACCACTCTTATAAAAGGTATTATATGGGTTTTTGGTTTCCTGATATCATTTCTTTAACGTTCAATACACAAATACGCACTAACTCTACATGGATGCGGTGTATAATAAACGGTTTCCGGTTTATTTTTATTGAGTAGGGTTATAGTGCTGCCGACGTGGCTCCGTAGCTAACTGCTCCTTGGCATTAAGGGTCACCTCACCCGCAGTGAGCCGCTGTAGCAGGGCAGCAAGTGGGTGAGCACCGGCCTGGCACTCCAGTCCTGTTCACCGAAGTAGCAGCTGGTGAGGCTGAGCGAGCGCAGCGGGATCTCTCGGAGCAGGATCCTCCCCAGTGCCTCCACGTTCAGGATCCTCTCCACTGTGACGTGAACCCGGAGCTCAGGGCATCCCCGGGCCAGCCGGAACCAGGCGTCCCCCCACACCGTCTGGAAGTGGGGTTCGTGGATGTGGCATCGTATGGCGAACGTCTGCAGGGATCCGCCCCCGCACAGGCTCCTGCAGCCTGCCGTCAGGGCCTCGAGCAGCTCCATGGACACGCAGCTGTAGTTGACGCTGAGGGTGCAGAGGCCCTGGAAGCGGTTCACGACCCTGGGGAAGGCGAGGCAGCTGAAAACGGGAAGTGGCTGGGAGAAGTAGTCCTCCAGGTTGAGGTCAGTGATGCCCGGCCTGCTGGCCAGGTGGACGTGCTGCTGCGCCGCAGCCACGGCCTCCAGCACCTCCAGGCCCTGGGGCAGGTTGAAGCGGGCCCCGCGCAGGCTCAGGTAGCCCAGACGGGAGCCCTCGCGGCGCAGGTAGAAGGCGAGGCTGCGCACCAGGGCACTGCGTACAGTGCTGCACCAGGAGGTACGGTCCAGCTCCATGTGGTTGATGGTCAGGCACCGCAGACGTCCGCCGGTTTTACGCAGCGCGGTGAGGAACGTTCTCAGGGTCTGCTGGAAGCGCCGGGTCACCAGGGAGTTAAGCGGGTGGGAGAAGCGGATCTCCAGATCTTCCAGGTACCGGCCGTAACTCTGGGCATATCCCACGGCCTTCTCCAGCTCGGATCGGCGTGTTCTGGAGATGCGGCCGGAGAAGAGGAAGCTCCGGACTCTCCAGAGGGAGGGCGAGTGCATGACGCTGTGCCAGTGGTGACACACCAAGATCGCCTTGACCCGGTCACGGTCCCGCAACAACGAGAACACCTGGCGCAGACAGACGTCAGGAAGACAAGCCCAACCCTGTCTCAGCTCGTTATCTCCCTCTGTTTCGGCCCCTGTCTCTTCTCCATCCCCCTCATCCCTGTTGTCTACACCTGAATCCTGTCGCTGTTCTGCATAGTCTTCTTTCTCGTCTTCTGAGAGCTCTTCCTCTGGAAACTCGGGGTAATTCATTTACAGGGAACAAGTATTGCCAATCCCCTGCTCAATATACACCCACTAGGTTGAGATGTGAAGAGTGCCCCTTTGAATCCACTTATATATGGTATTGGAATCTGGGACTATCTGGGACAGCGTAGAGCTGGAGAAAACCCTGACACGTAAATGTGTCTGTTGGGTCATTATAAGTGTGACCCTGTTGTCACCTAGACAAGGCTTGACATCACAACAGCAGCTCTGTAACCTAGCAAATATTATTTTAATGACATCACAATGGGAACGAGGAATCATTAAGCTACAGACAAAAACATGAATTGTGTTAATTTATTCATAAACAAACATTTAGTGAAAATATGTAAGTTGATACAACATAAAGGGCTAATTTACATTTTAAACAAGGTATTATGCAATATACTGTACATACAATGAGAGAAAGGGACAGTCCTATTGTATAGAATACTATGAATGTTGAAATAGAGAAATATCTCCTACATAACACTTACAATCACCAGAAATTTGATTACTTAAAAAAGGTTACTCAACAACGTCTCTGAAACAAATGTTTCTGCAAGTTGGATTTGCTTACACCTGTGTTCCCACTAACTTGCCTATCAAAGTAGCCAAACTGCGATGACAAGATTTCTTCATTTCAAACTGACATGGATCTGACATTTGGCCTGAAAGAGAAAAGACGTGGTTGGTCAGTTCTTGGTTTCAATCAGCCTACATAATTAAAAAGGAAACAAGGGTTTAGGATTCATTCAAATACATTTCAGAAATTGACTGAACTAAAATAAAACTGACCCCAAACACTGTGGTGTAGTGAAGGAGGGTAGATGCACATATATATTTTTTTTAACCATTACCATCCCTGCTTTAAAGGTATGGTGATTTTAGGACCAGGCTCTACCTCATGCCACTGTAGTGTGAATAGAGGAAGAGCCAGGTGACAATGGGGACAGGTGTTGATCTGGTCCAGGTTCCCATCTGTCTCCTCCTGCCTCCGGCCTTTGGTTGAACTCAATGCAGAATTCAGAACACTGGTCAGACTGCGACTCGGCTGCTCAGTCTTCTCCGATTTGGTATCCACCTAGCAGCAGAGGTCGAGGGGAAATAAGGCAGTGAAACATAAAAGCTCTCTCAACGGAGAAGCTGCATAAAGAAGCTTCCTTACGCAAAGCTGACATAAGGCATAACTAATTGGACTGCTCAAAATGACTTGAATTACAGTGTACCTGATTTATTTTCATCTTCTCCAACGGGAAAGACATGTCGTCCTTTCTGCGGACCGCTGCACACAAAAGGCATGAGTATTTGAATACAACCTAATATCAAGCATCACCGTGTTCAGACTTTACAGTCAATGGGATTTCACAGTGTATCTAACATAGAAATTGACAAATCAACGTGAGCTTACGGCCTAACAGATGAGCCTCACCGCTGGCAGCAGGCGGGGCCACAGCTCCTGTCCGGTAAAGGTCAGGGCAGATCTGGGCGTGGCCCCGCTGGTCCCTCATAGTGATGTAGCGTCTGCAGTCCGTGCAGCGTTCGGTGCGACTGCCACACACCTCGCTGTGCTCTGCCATGGCTGACAGCGGCAGCTCCAATTGGCAGAACTCGCAGCACTGTAGCCTAGCTTCACACTCGACCAACTGCAAGAGGGAGGGATAAAAGAGATTAATTCTGTATGGTAGTCAGTCATTACTATACACCTGTAGCGGTTGGCGTCTGTCTACACAGAGGAGCCCTACTTGCACGCTGCCTGCTCGCTCAACTGGCTAAATCCCTGGCGAGCTGTCGCTGTGCCCTCCGTTGCAAGCACACTGTGTACTTGAGTGGGGTGTGTCTTCCTAATGTATGCCAGTGACAACAGGTCAACCAGTCAGTGCTGGCTCTAGCCCTTTGGGGTCCCTAAGCAAAATTAGATTTGGGGCCCACTCTCCCCTAGCTGTATGGTGCTCCCTAGAGTTTGGGGCCTCCCTAGTGGTCGGGGGCCCTAGGTCCGGCCCTGCAACCAGTATAGGGGAAACAGCAGTCGCTGCAATATCAACATGATGCCAAGACAATGATTTGTCAAATAGCAATTTACTTTGTTTTTCGTTACGCTTGGATCACCCTTGATCCCAACTATCTCTAAAACCTTCTACCAAGCATCAATTTTTAGAATTATATCTCCGTATGAAGCCAGAGAAGCACCATAAATGAGGAAACCGGACACTGCAATAATATGTTTCTAGTCTATTTTTTGAGCTAGCGAGCGTTAAGCTAACAAGTAGAAAAGAGAAGGGACTTCAAGATGCAGAGAGAATCTACCCTGCCATTAGTAGTGGCCGAACTCAATCACTGCCTACTCCCTGGAAATGAGTAGAAAGTAGACATCACTCAAATCAACAGTCGCTACCGCTAGGATACTGTCTCTGGAAGTAGCTCCACCCACTGTCGCCATGATTCGCTGGCTCTTGTTGGAAGTAAATGGGAGCGTGCCCTTTGTAGTGCTTGTAGTGCTCAGCACTGAACTCATCACAACACAGGACATTCATTATGGGTGTTTAGCACTACAGGGCGCATGAGTCCGGTGACTGTTGACCACTCACCTCATGATTCTGTAGTTGACAGCGCTCCATCTTCTTATTGCAATTGGTGCATTTCACCTGTGGGAGTGACGACACACAATATATATACTCGGTGCTCTGTGCAGTCTGGGACCAGAAATCCTCTCCGGTAATTTTAACACATTAGACAGTTATAACAGAGGCCACCACATCCACCCTGTGTATTAACCTGAGGCTCACATTATTTGCCATATAATATTTTTTTTCCCACATACAGGTGCTGGTCATATAATTAGAATATCATCAAAAAGTTGATTTATTTCAGTAATTCCATTCAAAAAGTAAAACTTGCATAATGTATGCAGTCATTCCACACAGACTGATATATTTCAAGTGTTAATCCCATTTAATTTTGATGATTATAACTGAAAAATAATGAAAACCCCAAAATCAGTATCTCAGAAAATTTGAATATTGTGAAAAGGTTCAATATTGAAGACACCTGCTGCCACACTCTAATCAGCTAATTAACTCAAAACACCTGCAAAGGCCTTTAAATGGTCTCAGTCTAGTTCTGTAGGCTACACAATCATGGGGAAGACTGCTGACTTTACAGCTGTCCAAAAGATGAACATTGACACCTTGCACAAGGAGGGCAAGACACAAAAGGTCATTGCTAAAGAGGCCGGCTGTTCACAGAGCTGTGTCGCAGCACATTAATAGAGAGGCGAAGGGAAGGAAAAGATGTGGTAGAATTTTTTTTACAAGCAATAGGGATAACCACACCCTGGAGAGGATTGTGAAACAAAAACCATTCAAAAATGTGAGGGAGATTCACAAAGAGTGGACTGCAGCTGTCGCATTCCTTGTGTCAAGCCACTATTGAACAAAACACAGCGTCAGAAGTGTCTCACCTGGGCTAAAGACAAAAAGGACTGGACTGCTGCTGAGTGGTCCACAGTTATGTTCTCTGATGAAAGTAAATTTTGCATTTCCTTTGGAAATCAAGGTCCCAGAGTCTGGAGGAAGAGAGGAGAGGCACAGAATCCACATTGCTTGAAGTCCAGTGTAAGGTTTCCACAGTCAGTGATGGTTTGGGGTGCCATATCATCTGCTGGTGTTGGTCCACTGTGTTTTCTGAGGTCCAAGGTCAACGCAGCCGTCTACCAGGAAGTTTTTGAGCACTCCATGCTTCCTGCTGCTGACCAACTTTATGGAGATGCAGATTTCATTTTCAACAGGACTTGGCACCTGCACACAGTGCCAAAGCTACCAGTACCTGGTTTAAGGAAGAACAGTTCCCTGTTCTTAATTGGCCAGCAAACTCACCTGACCTTAACCCTATAGAAAATCTATGGGGTATTGTGAAAAGGAAGATGCGATACGCCAGACCCAACAATGCAGAAGAGCTGAAGGCCACTATCAGAGCAACGTGGGCTTTCATGACACCTGAGCAGTGCCACAGACTGATTGACTGCATGCCACGCCGCATTGCTGCAGTAATTCAGGCAAAAGGGTGCCCAACTAAGTATTGAGTGCTGTACATGCTCATACTTTTCATGTTCATAATTTTCAGTTGGCCAACATTTCTAAAAATCATTTTTTGTATTGGTCTTAAGTAATATTCAAATTTTCTGAGATACTGATTTTGGGGTTTTCATTAGTTGTCAGTTATAATCATCGAAATTAATAGGAATGAACACTTGAAATATATCAGTCTGTGTGGAATGACTGTATACATTATGCAAGTTCCACCTTTTGAATGGAATTACTGAAATAAATCAACTTTTTGATGATATTCTAATTATATGACCAGCACCTGTAAAAAGCAGCCCCAATAGCAAAAAAAAGTTAGACCGGCCCAACAGACACAAAACAGAGAAGCCCATCCAGCAAATGTACCAGGCTATGTTCTTCCTGATGGTGCAGCTCCAGAAGCTCTCTGTTAACAGGTTCCTCACAGACCGGACAAAGACTGAGAAACCGCTGGCAGTGGGACTCGTGCAAGGCGAAGTTGGACGCAGCCACCTTCTTCAGGCTGACAGTGGAACACCAGTGTACGACAGACATTAGAGACCAGATAGTGTGTGATGTGACTATTTTTGTGAATGTATTATATACAGTATGTGGTTCTGGATAAGTGCATACATTACAAAAATATCATCAGAATGTGTATTATATACAGTATGTGGTTCTGGATAAGTGCATACATTACAAAAATATCATCAGAATGTGTAACTACGAAAAGGCAATGCCATATCAACCACTTCTGATGTGATCTGTTAAAACTCTAAACTGTTACGTGCAGTCATTTTAAATGTAACCCTAAAATTATGTAGCCCGATCTACGTTATCTACATTGCTGCTAATGAGAAAATGACGGCAACAAACATTTGTAAAATGTGTAGCCAATGTGTTGCCGATTCGGTACTTAATAATATCCACTGTTAATTATATTTTGACCTTTTAAATATTTAAATGGATTACAAAACACTTCCCTCCAGTAAGGTTAATTTACTCACCACCGGTCGCAGATAAGCATTTTGTCGTCTTCCTTGTCAGCCATCGCGGAGTAATGTATTTCTGAATTTCGAAACTTCACTTTTGTAAATCGGAATAGAAACCGAAAGCATCGAATCCATAATTCCACAGCTCCGTATGCCAGCTGGGAAACTGCGGTTCGACCAAACGAACTAAACACTTTCCTCCCCCGTTTCAGAGAAATTAAACTAATATACAGAAATGTAGCTAAGAAAGTTAAGGCACTGTCAGCAAATGAAACTTTACAACAGCAAGTGTTGACAACATAAAAACACTAAATAATAAATGTAAGCTATATACACATCGACGGGTGACGAAATAAAGGAAAAACCTGAATAAATGGGTGGAGGAACAAAACGAATGCCTACGCTTCCATACAGGTGTACTGCATGACAATTAATTGGAGTTAGATGTCTCAATATTCGTAAATATATTTAAAATCTGTGTGTATATTCATCATATCTCACAAATAAAAATAGGATTTGTAAAAGTGATTTATTTTTAAATAAACATTCTGTAAATATGTAAACATGTTTCAGAAATATAAATAAAATCTGTGAATATGTAAAACATATTTCACAAATAAAACACAGATCTGTAAAACGTGTACAACTGTTAACATTGTACAACTGTTGACGTTTTCTTACGGATCTGCATTTCGTATTTACACATTTTTGTCACACATTTTCTTTCAGTCGACAGGTTCTTGTGCGCGTGGTTTCAATCTGAGCGCTCGCTTAAAGGATTTGTGGAATATCCGGACTGGAGCCTGGTAGATAGAATATCCGGACTGGAGCCTGGTAGATAGATTAGAGTCTATGGTCTAATCTCAATGTCCACACGTTCTCGCTAAATCTGTGAGGGTTTATAGAGCTGTCCCACTGTCAATGCGCGAGGGCTCTCTCGCAGACATGTTGGGCCCTTTATGCTCCCTTTTCGGAAGACCGCATTTCTGCAGACTTGCCTGAGGGAATTGAACATCACATGCTACGTGAAACGGGGGTTACCGGTGGAAGCCCGGAAGCGAGAGAAAAATCCAAGAAAACCCGCCTTATAGGAGAAAGAACGGTGCACTACACTAGGCCTACAATAACACAGATTTGAGCTGACATATAGAACACATGAAATCAGAAGAATGCATTCACCTTATTACACCAAGTTTATTCAAATATTTATTTTAGTGTTTGCTTAACGATGCAGTTTTGACCAAAAGGAGTATATTGATTATTGACAAATATAGATAATTATTGACAATTACCTCTCATCCACTCTGTAGTGCAAGAGCCTGCAAGACATACATCCGGCAGTGAAAAACGTTCAATAAAAAGTCCCAAACCCACAATAGTGTACATATTTTAGCACCTTTGAGGTAACATGATAAAGTTGCAAAGTGCCGTCCCACTACTACTTATAGCGTTTTGATCCCTTGCAGCCTCTTTCACTCAATCCCTTACCTGGTGACATCAGGTAAGTCTGTGAGGGTTCAGGGCTTGACTATATTAAGGTCAGGAGACTGTGATGGCCACTCCAGAACCGTCAACTTATTCTGCTGTAACCACTGGAGGGTCAACTTGGCCTTGTGCTTAGGATCATTGCTGTGCTGGAAAGAGCGTCCCATGTGCAGCTTTCGTGCAGAAGAATGCATATCATCTGCCAGTATTTTCTGATAACACGATGAATTCATCTTGCCATCAATTTTCACAAGATTCCCTGTGCCTTTAGAGCTCCCCCCCAAAACATCAGTGAGCCACCACCATGCTTCACATTGGGGATGGTATTCTGTTCACTATAGGCCTTGTTGACCCCTCTCCAAACACAGTGCTCATGGTTGTGACCATAAAACTTACATTTGGTCACTCCAATATAAAGTGTGCCAGAAGCTGAGCCGTGTGAAGGTGTTGTCGGGCATATTATTACCATGCTTTTTTGTGGCATTAGCACAGTAAAGGCTTCTTTCTGGTATCTCAACCATGCAGCTCATTTTGGTTTAAATATCATCGTATTGTGCTCCTTGAAACAACCACAACGTTTCTTGGTCTACCTGACTTGGGTTTGGTATCAAGAGATCCCCGAATATTCATCTTTGTAATAAGTGATTAAACAGTACTGATGGGCATTTGCAAGGCTTTGGATATCTTTTTATATCCTTTTCCATCTTTATAAAGTTTTAATAATAAATGGCTTCATGTGGTCACTATCCTTAAATAAAATAAATGTTTTGCATGATCAGTCATATGTTCAAAATCAATGCCAAAATTTCACATTTTATGCTAGGGTATGCAAACTAATGAGCACAACTGTATAACCAAAAACCTTAGCTTCAGTGGGGAAAACAAGTATTTGATACACTGCTGATTTGGCAGGTTTTACTTACAAAGCATGTAGAGGTCTGTAATTTTTACCATAGGTACACTTCAACTGTGAGAGACGGAATCTAAAACAATAATCCAGAAAATCTCATTATATGATTTTTAATAATAAATTTGCATTTTATTGCATGACATAAGTATTTGATATACCTACAAACCAGTAAGAATTCCGGCTCTCACAGACCTGTTTGTTTTTCTTTAAGAAGCCCTCCTGTTCTCCACTCATTACCTGTATTAACTGCAACTGTTTGAACTCGTTACCTGTATAAAAGACACCTGTCCACACACTCAATCAAACAGACTCCAACTTCTCCAAAATGACCAAGACCAGAGAGCTGTGTAAGGACATCAGGGATAAAAGTGTAGACCTGCACAAGGCTGGGATGGGCTACAGTACAATAGGCAGGCATCTTGGTGAGAAGGCAACAACTGTTGGCGCAATTATTAGAAAATGGAAAAAGTTCAAGACTATGTCAATCTTCCTCGGTCTGGGGCTCCATGCAAGATCTCAACTTGTGGGGCATCAAGGATCATGAGGAAGGTGAGGGATCAGCCCAGAACTACACAGCAGGACCTGGTCAATGACCTGAAGAGAGCTGGGACCACAATCTCAAAGAAAACCATTAGTAACACACTACGCCGTCATAGATTAAAATCCTGCAGTGCACGCAATGTCCCCCTGCTCAAGCCAGTGCATGTCCAGGCCCGTCTGAAGTTTGTCAATGACCACCTGGATGATCCAGAGGAGGAATGGGAGAAGGTCATGTGGTCTGATGAGACAAAAATAGAGCTTTTTGGTCTAAACTCCACTCGCCGTGTTTGGAGAAAGAAGAAGGATGAGTACAACCCCATGAACACCATCCAAACCGTGAAGCATAGAGGTGGAAAAATCATTCTTTGGGGATGATTTTCTGCAAATGGGACAGGATGACTGCAACGTATTGAGGGGAGGATGGATGGGGCCATGTATCGCGAGATCTTGGCCAACAACCTCCTTTCCTCAGTAAGAGCATTGAAGATGGTTTGTGGCTGGGTCTTCCAGCATGACAACAACCCGAAACACACAGCCAGGGCAACTAAGGAGTTGCTCCGTAATAAGCATCTCAAGGTCCTGGAGTGGCCTAGCCAGTATCTAGACCTGAACCCAATAGAAAATCTTTGGAGGGAGCTGAAAGTCTGTATTGCCCAGTGACAGCCCCGAAACCTGAAGGATCTGGAGAAGGTCTGTATGGAGGAGTGGGCCCAAATCCCTGCTGCAATGTGTGTGCAAACCTGGTCCAGATCTACAGGACACGTATGATCTCTGTAATTTCAAACAAAGGTTTCTGTACCAAATATTAAGTTCTGCTTTTTTGATGTATCAAATACTTATGTCATGCAATAAAATGCTAATTAATTATTTAATTGGATTTTTGTTTTACATTCCATCTCTCTCAGTTGAAGTGTACCAATGATAAAAATGACAGACCTCTACATGCTTTATAAGTAGGAAAACCTGCAAAATCAGCAGTGTATCAAATACTTGTTCTCCCCACTGTACATGTGCAAGACTCACATTGAATGAACCAATTGCAGCTGTGCCGGTCATCAACCTACCTTAATCTAATCAGTCACACTGTGAGGTTATATTAGGGTTGCCACCTTCAATATGGAAATATAAGGGGCCAGGGGGTCTACCACAATGAGAGTGTAAGATGCTTCATTTCCTGCATTCTGGTGAATTTTTATGCACCAATTTATTCTTATATGCATCATTTTCAAAGTCCTCTGCTACTGTGAACATTAATGTAATGGAAATAGAGTAAATACGACTAAAGAACGGTTGCATCAATTATATAAAGGATTAATACATCAGATCATAGATATAGGCAAAATGTTTGGTCTTTCAGAATAAACTATTCGGTATATTTGGAAGAAGCAAGAACCCCCTTTCAGGAAGGATAAGGTGGCCTAGTTTTGTTTTGCTCGTCCCATGTTCTGGAATGCGTTTGAAGATGTCCTTTAAGTGATGTGATCACTAAGCTACAAATAATGTATAAATACTGCAGTTACTAAAGCTTTC
Source organism: Esox niger (assembly GCA_016801105.1). Lineage (NCBI taxonomy): Eukaryota > Metazoa > Chordata > Actinopteri > Esociformes > Esocidae > Esox > Esox niger. Next base: position 39,304 of record JACXGJ010004881.1, read on the forward strand.
AAATTTATTTGACTGCTGTATTTTGCCAGTATATAGCCTTATATAGATTATTTGCTTTCCGTTTGTTGTGCTTTTGCTACGCTATGTTTATAAGTAGAAGAAATGTTCCCATCCATGGAAATCAAAAGCCCGGATATTCCATAAATCCCACCCAGCTAGCCGGAATGAAACCACGCAGATGAGAACTTGTCGACTGAAGGAAAATGTGTGTAAAAAATGTGTAGGTACAAAATGCAGATCTGTAAGAAAACTTAAGTGTTGTAAATGTAAGTCAACAGTTGTAAATGTTAACTAACAGTTGTAAATGTCAACTTACAGTTGTAGATGTTTAATAGACTTGTGTTTTATTTGTGAAATATGTTTTTACATTTTCACAGATTTTATTTATATTTGTGAAACATTTTAACAAAATATTTTTTCACATTTACAAAACCTATATTTATTTGTGAGTTGTGATGAATATACAGACATATTTTCTAGATATACAGTGCCTTGCAAAAGTATTCACCCCCTTGGCATTTTTCGTGTTTTGTTCTCTCTCAACCTGGAATTAACATGGATTGTTTGAGAATTTGCATCATTAAATTTACAGAACATGCCCACAACTTTGAAGATGTTTTTTTATTTATTGTGAAGCAAACAACATATAGGACATAATAACAGAAAAGGTCAATGTGCATAACTATTCACCCCCCTAAAGTCAATACTTTGTAGAGCCACCTTTTGCAGCAATCACAGCTCCAAGTTGCTTTGGATAAGTCTCTATGAGCTTGCCACATCTTACCACTGGGATTTTTGCCCATTCCTTCTTGCAAAACTGCTCCAGCTCCTTCAAGTTGGATGGTTTATGCTTGTGAACAGCAATCTTTAAGTCTGATCCCAGATATTCTATTGGATTGAGGTCTGGGCTTTGACTAGGCCATTCCAACACATTTACATGTTTCTCCTTAAAACACTCAAGTGTTGCTTTAGCAGTGTGTTTGGGGTCATTGTCCTGCTGGAAGGTGAACCTCTGTCCTAGCCTCAAATCACGCAAAGAGTGGTACAGGTTTGGCTCAAGAATATCCCTGTATTTAGCACCATCATTCTTTACCTCAACTCTGACCATTTTCCCAGTCCCAGCTGCAGAAAAACGTCCCCACGGCATGATGCTGCCACCACCATGTTTCACTGTGGGGATTGTGTTCTTTGGGTGATGTGTTGGGTTTGCGTCAGATGTAGCGTTTTCTTTGATGCCCGAAAAGTTCAATTTTAGTCTCATCAGACCAGAGCACCTTCCTCCATAACTTTTGGGTGTCTCCCACATGCCTTTTTGCAAACTCAAAACATGTCATTTTGTTTTCTGCTGAAAGTAATGGCTTTCTTCTGGCCACTCTGCCATAAAGCACAACTCTATGGAGCGTACGGCTTATTGTTGTCCTATGTACAGATTCTCCAGTCTAACAAAGGGGGTGAATACATATGCACATGCCAATTTTCATTTTTTTTTCTTCTAAAAAGTAGTTTTATGTATATTTTTTTTCTCATTTCACTTCTCCAACTTAGACTATTGTGTTCTGATCCATCACATACAATTCAGATTTAAAAAACATTGAACTAAAGGCTGTAATGAGGGGTGAATACTTTTGCAAGGCCCTGTATTTACGAATGTTGAGACACATCTAACTCCATAATTACATATGTCTCATTCGTCTATCCGTATATTGCAACCTGGTCTCATACGTAAACTATTTTACATAAATCTATGGCACCCGATTTTGAGGTTATGGTACCATATGTTAGGTTACATTACAATGTGCTACCAAGACACTATGCATTACGAATTGCTTACTAAAACGTACCATATGTTACAAATGCTAGACAAATGTTACAAACAGTATGAAAACCAATGATATGTTACAAACTATTAAAACTACAAGCCTAAAACTACTTGTCTGAAATCCCCCCACAAACATAATGACCTGCAACATGCCAATGACCTGAATGAGTTCTACTGCAGATTTGAAAGACAAAAGGTTTGTCCTGACAACATAACTTCTCCCTGTGTGTCCAGCCATCAACACCAGCCCCCCACTATCGGGGCCCATTCACAATCAACAATCCCAATCATCCTCACCTCAGGGTCACCACAATGTAACTTTCAATCCTGGTGGGGGATGTAAACAGAAACCCTGTAAAGTGGCAGGGCCTGACTGTCTCCCCATCCACCCTAAAGCACTGTGCCGGTCAGCTTTCTACTGTGTTTAGTGAAATCTTTAACATCTCACTGAAGACATGCTGCGTCCCGGCTTGTTTCAAGTCCTCCATTATCATCCAAGCCCCAGGAAGACAAGAATCACAGGACTTAACGACTACAGACCCATCCACAGACCCTGACCTCTTTGGTTATAAAGACTTATGAGCGCCTTATGCTGTCCTACCTCAAGACCACGATGGACCATCTACTAGACCCACTGCAGTTTGTCTACTGAGCCAACAGGTCCATGGACAACACAGTCAACATGGCTCTTCACTTTATCCTCCACAACCTGGACTCCCTTGGAATCTATGCTAGAATCCTGTTTGTGGACTTCCATTCTGCATTCAGCAACATAATTCAGGCTTTGTTACAAGACAAGCTCTCCCAACTGGGAGTGCCAGAGTACACATGCAGGTGGATCCCAGCCTTCTTGTCTACAAGGAGGCAGCATGAGAGGCTGGGGAAGCACCTGTCTGAAAGTCTTACCATCAACACTGGCTCCCATGAAGGCATATCCATGTAGGTGAATGGAAATGATTGAGGCTCATCTCTCTCATCCTGGAAATGGACTATTCAGAGCTGAAGTCTAACAGTACCCAAAACTCTTGCCACAAGAAACTTGCCACTGTTTCTTTCCTACAGCATTAGGCCTCATGAACATGCCCCCAGAACTAAACTGATTATAGCCCGTTCCATACAAACACACACAACTTGGACAAATCTATAAACCCTCCCCACATACACACACAACCCTCAACTGGACAAATCTATAAACCCTCCCCACATACATACACAACCCTCAACTGGACAAATCTATTACACCTCCCTACATACACACACAACCCTCAACTGGACAAATCTATTACACCTCCCTACATACACACACAACCCTCAACTGGACAAATCTATTACACCTCCCTACATACACACACAACCCTCAACTGGACAAATCTATTACACCTCCCTACATACACACACAACCCTCAACT
>JACXGJ010004882.1:0-42512 GCA_016801105.1 Esox niger
TTGCACCTGTTGTCCTGTTTAGCGCACCTGTTTCTCATCTAGTCATTACCATTCCACATATATATGTATCCTCTGTTCCCCCCGTCTTTGCGTGTTATTGTCTCTACATTGAGCGAAAGCCAACTCCTACATTAAAATATATGAATATTGAAAGAAAACTGTCTCTTGCTTCGTCTCCGTCTGCACAAGGAGTTGACAAATAAACCTCATTTACGCACCTTTTTGTAGTAAGATAGTGTTTGCTGACCGATCCCACGCCTGTCACCCACTTTCCGGGAAGGCAGTAAGTACAGCTCTATTAAGAAAAAAGAAACTGCAACCTGAACAGTAATTATTGTTATTTCTTAGTTTCTAAAAGAGATAAAAGTTTTGCTCCATTTAGTAATTCAGCCAAATGTACACTACTGTTTTATCTGTTTCAAATGTTCTCATTGATCTAGACAGTTCTGTGGCTAAGAACCATAGGGAGTGATTTGTTTTAGAAAATCCTGCCTTTGCATTCCTGATTGACAGAGTGCACTGGTTTCTTGTTTATCTAACAACTTGCATGTCCGAGGTGTTTGTGAATGTCTTACTTACAGGGGTGTAGCACAAGATTCTGGGCCCTATACATAGGTGGTCTCTGAGGGCCCCTGCCCTCTATTCAAGATTCAAATATTTTCAAGAACCCCTCTACACATTAGGGCCCTATATACTTAGTACCCCCTTTTCCCACAGTATGACACCACTGCTCACTGATGTGCTTGGGGAGCAAAGGCTGGCCGTGTTGGCTGATCCAACAGAAAAGCTACTGTAGCTCAAATTGCTTAAAAAGTTAATGCTGGTAGTTATAGAAAGGTGTCAGAACACACAAGGCATCACAGTTTGTTGTGTATTGGGCTGCGTAGCCGCAGACCAGTCAGGGTGCCCATGCTGACCCCTGTCTGCTGCCGAAAGTGCCAACAAATGGCAAGTGAGCATCAGAACTAGATCACAAAGCAAAGAAATAAGGTGGCCTGGTTTGATAAATCGTGATTTCATCGATGGCCGTGTGCGTCACTAACCTGGAGAACCCATGGCACCAGGGTGCAGTGGGACCTGGGAAGAAGGCAAGCCTACGGAAGCACTGTGATGCTTTGGGCAATGTTCTGCTGGGATAACTTGGGTCCATGTGTATGTTACTTTGACACGTACCACCTACCTGAACATTGTTGCAGACCATGTGCACCCTTTCATGGAGACTGTATTCCCTGATAGCATTGGCTTCTTTGAGCAGGATAATGCAACCTGCCACAAAACAAAAGTGGTTCAGGAATGGTTTGAGGAACGCAACAACGAGTTCAAGGTGTTGACTTGGCCTCCAAATTCCTCAGATCTCAATCCAATTGAGCATCTGTGGGATATGTTGGACAAACAGGTCTGATCTATGGAGGCCCCAACTTATTGGACTTATAGGAACTGCTGCTAATGTCTTGGTGCCAGATACCACAGCACTCCTCCAGAGGTCTAGTGGATTCCATGCCTTCGACTGGTCAAGGCGGATTTGGCAGCAGAAGGGGACCTATACAATATTAGGCAGGTGGTCATAATTTCATGGCTGATTGGTATACATGCGTATAGGAAGTTCAGGTTTAAGAATGCATGTATTTTCTTTTGTATATATAAATATTCAATTAATCAGTCAATGTTAAAGTCTATGTTAGATGCTACAGTGACAAAATTGTAGCCTACTACATTCAATAGGGTTATAGCTGTTATACCACCAAAATACAGTCGTTTGCGGACCCCTTGGCTACAATTTTGTTATTTTGAGACAGATTGTGACGTTTACCCCTGGAACAAGATGCAGAACAGTGCGATACACACACCGCTCTACACCTAGATGATTACAAAGTCAACAATGCATGCCTCTCTACCGATATTAGTATAGCTTATGGACAAGAGTGGCATTCTACAGCAGAGAGGCCAAGAAGGTACCCCTCACTCCTCCACATGAGTCACCAGATAACATGGGATGCCGCTCCAGATGAGTGTGATTGACCCCAAGATGAACGATATTCACATGGAGATCCTGAGGCTGCGCCAATCCCAAAGAGCTATGGATGCAGGGTTAGAGGAGCTCTAGATGAATAGGAATGAAATGTGACAGCTAGTAGAGTAATTCCATGGCCCACAGCAACCTCCTCAACCTTCAGCCAGCCTCCCTATAACTCAGACCTTCAGGCCTGCCACTGCCTCTTCTGGCTGTATGTGCCAGCTGATCCCAAGGGTAGATTCAGAGGAGCTTGACTTGTCTTCGGCTAACCAGAATTGCCATTTGAACTTCCATTTCCCTCATCGCACAACTATTCATTCCCACTTGCACATACATATACTTAATACTTGTAAATGTCAACAACTTTTCTGCCCTCCTCTATTTGCCTTCATTGCTCATTTAGAATTGTCATTTTGCAATGTTTTTGTCTTCATTGCACATATATACATTCCACTTGTAACATGCATTTTACTTAATACCTGTTCATTTCCTGCCCTCTTCTATTTACACATCGGGTTAGATGTTAACAGCATTTCATTGTGCTGTATTCGTACAGTTCAATGACAATAAAGTTGAATCAAATCTAATCTAATTTAAATTGGTGGAGGTCAAACCCACCGGGTGACAGGATCCCTCTAAAATCGTCTACTAGCTGCTTGGCTGCTTCCAGAGTAGGCAAGCTCTGGAGGCAGCTGTCAACGTGAAAACACCTTTCCATAGAGAACCGCAAGTCATCTCCTGGCTTGCTGTTTTCTACAACATGGCGCTGTAAGGCAAATGTGGCAGGTTGTGCCAAATGTGAGTATCTGCTACTCGTACACCTCATGTCATTCCACACAAATCGTATCAGGGGCCGGTCCAAGTGGACCTGATGGAACATATCTTTGAAATCTCCACAGATTGGGATGGCATGTTCGCAGAACTGCATTAGTACTCCCAGGACAGATGCACCTAAGGTAGGTCTGGGCAGCATGGACTCATTCAGGTGGAAACCCCAGTACTAATTGGAGCAGTTGAACACTATGTGGTTCTTCAAATTTTGGCTCTCAATGTGGTGCGGAATATATCAGGATACTCCCTCTTCTGTGAGACCTTCGGACTAATGATTTTGGCCTCAGTTCACTCAGGGTCTTTGCTGAGTTTTCTCTCCGTACTCTTTAGGTTAGGCATAATGGCTTCCTTTGACGCTTGGAGGGAGTTCATGAGGAGGGAATGGTGGGACGTGTGCATTGTGCGGCTCAGCGTCAACCAAGTTTTTGCAAATTGGCAGTCATTTACTTAATAATTCTTAGCTTATTCACTGAGTACAACCTAGCATACACTATATAGCCAACAAAAACTCCAAGACATCACAATGCACAGGAAGAGGTTTTGACAAATTTCTCTCTCCACTGAAGAGTGTAAGGATACCCCGGGAGTTATTTGTATTGCCGACTAGTGGTGCCCAGACAGAACTGTAAACAAAGGCATAGGAAGCATGGAGGCGCCTGGGCCAGACCGTTGTCCCAAAATGCTTCAAGTCCACAACCATTGTACCAGTGCTAATGCAGTCAACAGCATCTAGCCTGAAATATTGCCAACCGGTTGCACTCGCCCCTCAATCATGAAGTGCTTCGAAAGACTAGTTCTGGCCCACTTTAAGTCCTGCCTCCCCCAAAAATGGATCCCTACCCAGAATCAGCCCAAAACTACATGGGAGGATCTTGTCAATGACCATAGTCACCAAGAAAACAATTGGCAACACGGCGTGAAGAACTGAAATCCTGCTGCGCCTGCAAGTCCCCCTGCTCAAGAAAGCACTTGTAAAGGCCCATCTGAAGTTTACCAATAAATATCTGAATGATTCAGAGGAGAACTGGGTGAAAGTGTTGTGGTCATCTGGCCTGCCCCAGGTCACCAAAAATGAGCTCTTTGGCATCAACTCAACTCGCCGTGTTTGGAGGAGGAGGAATGCTGCCTATGACCCTACGAACACCATCCCCACTGTCAAACATGGAGGTGAAAACATTATGCTTTGGGGGTGTTTTTCTGCTAAGGGGACAGGACAACTTCACCGTATCAAAGGGACGATGGACGAGGCCATGTACCATAAAATCTTGGGTGAGAACCTCCTTCCCTCAACCAGGGCATTGAGAATGGGTCGTGGATAGGTATTCCAGCGTGACAAAAAACACATGGCCAAGGCAACAAAGGAGTGGCTAAAGAAGAAGCACGTTAAGGTCTTGGAGGAGCCTAGAAATTATGTGGAGGGAGTTGAAGGTTTGAGTTGCCAAACATCAGCCTCAAAACCTTAATGACTTTAAAAAGATCCGCAAAGAGGAGTGGGACAAAATCCCTCCTGAGATGTCTACAACCTGTTGGCCAACAACAAAAAATTAGTTCTGTTATTGCCACCAAAAGAACTAAGTCATGTTTTGCAGAGGGATTGAATACTTGTTTCCCTCATTAAAATGCAAATCAATGTATAAAATTTTTGACATGCATTTTTCTGGACTTTTTTTGTTGTTGTTGGTTTATTCTCTCACTGTTCAAATAAACCTACTATTAAAATAATTGTCAGATAATTTCTTTGTGGGCAAATGAACAAAATCAGCAGAAGATCAAATACTTTTTCCCGTCACTGTTACTCAGGAACCTAACCACTGCTATCTCCTCAATTTGCCTCTTTGTAGATTTACATTTTGAACACTTAGAATTGCCATTGTGCTTGCATTTGTGCAGTTGTTACACACACACATCTACCTTGAGCACCTTAATGCTGCTATCTCTGCATCCCGGTTGCTCATGCTAACCCACTACATTACTACTTCATTTAGAAATTGCCATTTACCCAAACAACTATTAAACTACCGTGTGCCAACTATGCTGAATGTGTACAAGGAATTGGTATCTCAGTATGATCCCCCTTGGATTCATTCTGTCTGACACTACATGTGCCAAGATATTGGTCTGACACCTCTAGGACACACAGAGAGACTGGGATGACCCGCTCCTTCCCAAAGAGCTGCTACAAGCCTGGAACAACTAGGATGAGCCTATGTCCCAGCTGAACTCGACCAGTCCAGCATTTCCAAAGAGATCCAAATGTTTAGCAATGCTTCTGAGGAAGCCTATGGGTCCATTGCCGACCTCAGAACTGAAACCTGCCAGGGTAATGTTCACTTATCATTCCTCCTAGCCTGGTCAAGGGTAGAACTGAAACGATTACATTCCATGCCCAGATTGGAACTCTCTGCTACTGTCACAGGAGTTCAGCTATCAAATTGCTGAAAAAGGAGGTCACCATGAAGATAAATCAGACCATTCTGTGAACCGACTCCACCACTGTGCTGACATGGTTGCAGTTGGAGTCATGTAGGTTCATGGTCTTTGTCGGTTCCAGGGTGGCCAAAATCAAAGAGCTCACCAACCTGAATCCGAGGCACTACGTGGATTCAGCTAGTAATCCGGTAGACAACACAACTACAGGAAAAATGCTGAGGGACTTCCAGAACCCAACAGATGGAGCCAGGGCCCCCCTTCCTTTTCTAAAGCTCAGACAAGTGCCCTATTAAGCCCAATACAGTTACGAAGGAAGATACTTTGGGAAGTTTCACAAGTCTGTCTTCTTTGGGGTTTAATCGGTGGTTACAGACCCTGCTGCACAAGATATAAGCCAACATAAGACCTGGAAGGAACTCCTGGAGGCAATAACAAAGACTTTTCACATGGTGGCTGGCCCAAATGGTGACCAAACCAGCCAAGCCTAACATGGCGCTGAGACCTTCATCCTCAGGAGTGCACAACAGGACAACTTTCTAGATTAGTTACATTTTATCAGAAAAAATATAAACCCATCTCTTCTAACAGCAAGCTTCTCAACTTTTCGCCCGAACTAGACAAGAGTGAATATCTCATTTGTGTGGGGGTACATCTACATCGAGCAGAAGAGTTCCAAGCGAATTTACATCAGGTTAGCTTGGATCCAGGCCACCCAACCACTAAGTTCCTGATACAGGACTATGGCAAACATTTATGACAAGCAGGCCCAGAGAGGTTTGTTCGCTGAGATTAGCTGCACCTTTTGGATCCTGTCAAGCTGTCTGTCGTTACCAGCATATCTGCCCAGAATGTCAGCGATGGAATACTTACTATCCACAAGATGTCAGATTTGCTGGCAGCATGTCTATGCCTTTTCAAGCCAGCCTTCAATTAAACCAGAATGTACTGTTTCGGGCATACTGCAAAGGTCTGCATACAGAAAAGATATGGGGGATCATCTTCAAATGCCTCACTCCCAGGACAGTGCACTTGGACTTACTCACCAGTATTGATGCAGACCCCTTCCTCATGGGTCTAAGAAGATTCATTGCCCTTCAAGAAACACAGCAGAGATGCTCTTACAACCAAGGCACCAACTTTCGAGGAGCAGAACAGGAGCTGCATGAAGCTTTTGCTCAAATGTCTTCAGAACTGCAACAGTACCTAGCCAAGCAACGGACTACCTTCTACTTTAATCCCTGGGTGCTCCCCACTATGGAGGAGTCTGGGAGGGACAGATACGCTCTTTTAAGACTGCTCAGTACACCAATATGAGTGCCCAGCTGCTACCAGAGGAGGTTCTCAGGCCTTAGTCTATGTGTTCTCCAACATAACTGAGCTTGACCCGGTGACCCCAAATATATTGATGATGGGGCAGCTAGATGGCTCCCTGCCCCATATAGTCTATCTTGAGACTGAACTCCTGAGCTGATGATGCTGGCCACACTCACTCGTCTTGGCAAACTACATCTGGATCAATTAGAAACTATCTTCCCAGTCTGCAAACCTGCCAGAAGTGGCACACCTCCCCAGCTGACATAGACAAGGTTGTAGTAGTCATGTTGGTGAACCCTCAAATGCCATGAGCTCTCTGGCGTATTTAGCAAGTTACCCAGGTACACTGTAGTGCTGACAGTCATTTCCAATCAGTGGACATCAAGATCAGGGACCAAGTGTACATCAGACCTGTTGCACGGTTGGTGGTCATCCCAGCCATAAAAGATGGTGAAGAGAAACTGATACTACGACTGTCCCTTTATTCCAACAGCCTTTCATTTGAACAAATGTACTTTGTACATACGGGGGTGGCTGCAAGAAAGGCTGTCAAACTAGCCAATGACATCACCTTCAGACCTGTATCCCAGTCACCAGCCCAACAAATATTCATGGTATTGGGTGAAGATGATTATGCTCCGTCATCTCCTTTAAGGGACATTGATTGTGATGCTGTTTGTGTGTTCTTAACTAACGGTGAGGTACCTTAGAGATATTCAATATTCTAGATTAGCCCTTAAAGTGAATACAGAAGTTAGGTAGTAGATCATTTGTGCCTTTTGCTACTGCTTTGAGAAATATATGTGAATAAAAGTTAGTAAAGTTCACTGTCATTTGCAATGGTTAGAGGTGTGCTTAATGTTATAAGCATTCAGGAACATGTACATCAGGAGGGGAGCACGTGACTGAGATACAGTGCAGTGCCTTCTGGCACTAGCATCTTCAGTTAGTAATTAGCCTCATTGTGTAGTTGGTGTGGAAATGTAAGAATGCATGTATGTATGTACTTGTGTATACATAAATATTCAATCAAGATGTTAAACCTAATGTTAGCTGCTAGAGTAACTGAATTGTAGCCTACTACATTCAATATGATTATAGCTATATACAGTGGATATAAAAAGTCTACACCCCCAGGTTTTTGTGTTGTAAAAGAATGAGACAAAGATGAATCATGTAAGAAATCTTTCCAGTTTTAATGTGACCTAAAATGTGAACAATTCAATTGAAAAACAAACTGATATCTTCAAGGGGGAACAATGAAAAAGAAAACCTTACAATAATCCAATTGCCTAAGTGTGCACACCCTCTTATAACTGGGGATCACATTCAAACTCATGTTAAGTAGAACTCATTACACACCTGCCATCATTAAAGTGACTCTGATTAATTACTAATAAAGTTCAGCTGTTCTAGTAGGATTTCCCTGACATTTTCTTAGTTGCATCTCAGTGCAAATGACATGGTCCGCAGAGAGCTTCCAAAGCATCAGAGGAATCACATTTTTGAAAGATATCAGTCAGGAGAAAGGTACAAAAGAATTTCCAAAGCATTAGATATACCATGGAACACAGTGAAGACAGTCATCATCAAGTTGAGAGAATATGGCACAACAGAGACATTACCAAGAACTGGACGTCCCTCCAAAATTGATGAAAAGACGAGAAGAAAACTGGTCAGGGAGGCTTCCAAAAGGCCACCAGGAACATTAAAGTAGCTGTAGGAATTTCTGGCAAGTATTGGCTGTGACCTCAATCTCCCGTATTCATAATATGAAAAACCTTACAATGAAAAACCTCCCATCCCAGCTGAAGTCTCCCAAAAGCATATGGGAAAATCTGTTATGATCTGATGAAACCAAGGTGGAACATTTTGGCCATAATTCCAAAAGGTATGTTTGGTGCAAAAACAACAATGCACTTCACCCAAAAAACACCATACCCACAGTGAAGCATGGTGGTGGCAGCATCCAATTAAACATCTGTGGGGTGATCAGAAGAGCTGTGCACAGGAGATGTCCTCACAATCTGACAGATCTGGAACACTTTTGCAAAGAAGAGTGGGAAAATATTGCCACGTCAAGATGTGGCATGCTAATAGACTCCTACCCAAAAAGACTGAGTGCTGTAATAAAATCAAAATGTGCTACAACAAATTATTAGTTTAAGGGTATGCACACTTATGCAACCAGGGTATTGTGAGTTTTTTATTTTCCCCCCTCAAAGATATACATTTGTTTTACAATTGAATTATTCATGTTATAGGTCATATTTAAAGATGGAAAATTCTGACATGATTTATTTTTTCCAGATTTATTTTTTACATCATAAACACCTGGCATTTTAACAGGGGTGTCTAGACATTTTATATCCACTTCAGGCTTTTTTTACATTAACAAAGCAAATTGATTAAATTAACAGTAAAGTTTACTTTTCAACTTTGGAGGTTTTTGGCAACATTTGTTTTTCCATAAATATGCTTCCCAGTTCAGACCTAAACAACCAGGTGAGAGTAGAACCTAACCAATTACCTAACCAATTACCTAACCAATTTAATCAAGTACAAGGTGAGAGCAAAAACCTGCACACTATTCTTCATGGAACCAGTTTGAAACCTCTGGTGTAGCGTCCATTGCATTTCAATACTACATCATGTATCACTATCTCAGCCATGACTACAGTTCTCTGTGTTTATCCACCTCCAGCCCTTCATGTACATGCTACTACTCACACCTGCTTCTCATCAGATCAACAGCCGTGCAGTATATCTTCCCCAGTCCTTCAGCCACTCGTTGCCAGATTGTTCCATCAGGTCCCGACCTTGCTGACCTACCTACCTGCTCACTTTCCGTCAGCCACGCCAAGCCTTCACCAGCCTACCTCACCAGTTTCCCTCTGTCATCTGGCCTGCCCCAGGTCACTCTATCACTGCCTGCATCATCGCCGCTCCCTCCTTCTCCCTCCTTCTCCCTCCTTCACCATTACAGTCCTGCTCCCCTTTACAATAAATTCCTTTTTTGTGTCATCTACCACCTATTTCTGGGTCTGCTTCAAGGTCCAAAATCCGCAACCATGCAAAATAGGCATGTATTTTCATGTATGACAGAATGAAATTCAACGTTTCCACAAGATTAATGAATGACACACCAGGAGAAATTCAATGCTAAACATGGGGTTGTAGTGGTTTTAGTAAGACCCATGTTGACATATGTTATTAAAGGATGCAAGGAAAGACTTGATGAAATGAGACCAAATGTTGTCAACTGATGTGATTAGGTTGATCCTGTGCTAATGTAAAAATGCCAGGTTGTGAATGAATGCCTGCTCAGTAAAGTCTTTAAACAAGTGTTTAGAAATAATAACAGGATGCTGTTTTCCAGAGATATTGCTGTGGATACAGACAAAACAATGATCACCAAGGCTTTGGCAGAAAACAACAACAGAAAGATTAGGAAGAATAAGATCATTTGAAGAAGTCAAAGCACAGACCACAGCAGAGGAAGGTCTAATATTGATAGCAACAACGAGGTTGATGTTCCTGTTTTTTTACCAGGAAAACCTATTTTGACCCTGTTCTCATTTGCAATGATGACCTGACCAAAGGCATAACAGTGTAAGACAACGTACAGTTACAGAGAATACTCAATACGAATGAGAAAAAACTAAAGAAACAGGTCAGATTAATAAATTACACTAATAACTGTCTAAAGAGACCTTAATTACACCATATGACATAATAGTAATATATATAGAGAAAATATGTATGGGTTGCTGTTCACCATGCAAGGTGATGTTGTAGTTGTATTTGTGACGTTGTGTAGGTGTGCCATCTGCTGCCTCTTCCCCCCATTTCAGGCAGGCTTCGGCATTCAATGTCACTGGCCTTCTGACACCACTGCCCTGTTCATCACATCACCAATCAGCTATAACATTATGACCACTGACAGGTGGAGTGAATAACACTAATAATCTCATTATCACGGCATCTGTCAGTGGGTGGGATTTATTAGGCAGCAAATGTACATTCCTCAAAGTTGATGTGTTAGGTAGGAAAAGTAGGAAAAATTGGCAAGCATAAGGATCTGAGCGATTTTGGCATGGGCTTGCCCATGTTCCCTCACTTATTGTTTGGTCAAGATATTTACCCCTTACCTGACAGGATACTATTAAACTCTGTAGATACTAGATACTCTTCTGTTCTGGCTCCCCATTTATGAAGCCTTACAGAATGACACACTCACCATGGTGCCAAAAGGAGCCGAAGGTACATTTGGTGTTGCAGAACAGGTGAAGGAACATTCGGCCATGCTGGCCAGTCTATGTGCCGCTATGGACAGTGTTCTCAAGACAATGCAGCGCCTAGATCTAAGCCAGCAGAACTGCAATACTTGTTTTGCGGCCATCAGCCTAGGCCGCATTTCCCACGACAGGAGGGATACATATCCCTCTCCCCCTGGATTATGATGGGGATGGCGGCTTGCTGCCAAGGTTTCCTACTACAAGTAGATCTCACATTCCAGTCCATCCATACTGTGCCAATGGGTAGCCAGAAGATTGTTTCACCTGCCTCTCCGGGAAAGCCCAGGAATGGGCCACCACTGTATTAACCTCAAGGGATCCAGCCAGGGCGATTACCTTGTGTTCATCAGTTGTTTCTATGTGGTCTTTGATCATCCACCAGATGGATGAGAAGTGGGTGAATGTTTATTCCATCTATGGCAGGGGGCGAGTTTGGCCCAGGAATGCGGTTGGATTTCCAAACCCTGGCAGCGATGTGTCGGGGTGACACAAACTGCCCCTGATAGACCACTACCAATGCAGTTATCGGGAGGACGTCCGGAGGGAGCTAGCGTGCTGAGACGCCACCCTCTCATTTGACCAACTAGTGAAGATGTTGATATGTCTTGACAACCTGCAGGCTGCCCGAGGTACGTCCGGGAATGGCTCTGCCTATTCCACCCCAACATCAGAACACTGCTGTCCCCATGGACATGGGGGCGGCTGCTCAACCAGACAGAGAGCATGAATGTAATGTGTGGAGAGACTCCGATAAGAGTCGAGGTCTTTCCATTACATCACCTCGTTCACTCTCCTCTGGGTCGGGAGTTGGCAGGCAAGACACTTCTGAATCACCCCAGATAGTCCATGCCCGCTCACCTATACCTCACTCAGTACACTGTTCCTGTTAGGATTCCACAGGCTGCCCAGTGTAAGGCGCTAGTAGATTCAGGCACCGCTGGGAATGTCATGGATAGGTTGTTTGCCCTGCTCGCACTCATTCCCCTTAAGTTCCTCACCTATCCTTTGCCTGTTAGAGTTTTCGACAACTGTCCATTAGGGTCTGGTTTAGTCACAGAGCAGAAAGTTCCCCTTGCCATGATCACCTAAGATACACACACTGAAATACTGACCTTCCAAGTTATAGAATCCCCCACATTCCCTGTAGTGTTAGGATTCCCATGGTTAGCAAAACACGATCACGGTCTAGTCAGGTTCTTTCAGGGTGGTCATGGAGGTGTCAAGGTAGGTGTTTGAGTGTTTCTGTCGGGTCAACCATGGTGGAAAGTCAAGACAGTGTCCCCACTGTGTCCATCTTTCCAAATTCATGAATATGGAACTGTTTTTTGCCAATGCCAAGGCCACTGTTTTGCTTCCTCATAAGCCGGGGGATTGCGCTATAAACCTTTTGGAGGGAGCCCCACTCCCTAAAGCTCACATGTATCCCCTGTTACAAGCTGAGATGGCAGTGATGATTCATGATGATGAAGCATTGCAGCAGGGGTACATACAGTCCTCCAAATCAACGGCCTCCTCAAGTTTAGTTTTGTTGGATGGTGGTTTATACCCGTGCATTGATTATAGGGTGCTGAATAAAATCACTGTTTTGTTCAGCTACCCTCACACTCTAATCTCAGCAGAGGTAGAGAAGATGCACAAGGCCTGCTTTTTAACAAAATTAGATCTCAGGAGTGCTTATAACCTGATACTCATCCAGGAAGGGAATGGGTGGAAGACTTCAGCACTACCATAAGCCACTGAGGAATTTGTGATTCCATGCGGGTTAATGTATGCTCCATCAGTCTTCCGATCCTTAATTAATGACATGTTTAGGGACATGTTGAGTTGCGGTGTGGTGGTAAATATTGATGACATCCTGATATAAACTGTTACCCACGTTGAGCATGTCTCTTTACTGTGTAGAGCGCTTGAGACTGTCGGAGCATGACCTGTACTTTAAAGTCCAGAAGTGTCTGTTATGCCAGTTGTCTGTGTCCTTCCTTGGATATAATTTGCTGGGGGGGGGGCTCTCCTTACTCGGGGGGGGTGTCCCGGTTACGGTGGATCGCTGAGGCTGGGCAGGCTTTTGTGGAACTTAAAGAAAGGTGCACCACTGCTCCGGTAAAGTTTTTATGTTCTTCTCACAGAAACTCTGTGCAGTGGAGCATAACTATGACATTGGTGATTGCGCACTGCTGGCTGTGGTTAGAGCCCTGTCAGTGTGGAGACACTGGCATGAGTGTATTAAACACCCTTTCCTTGTCTGGACTGACCACAGTAATCTGGAGCAGATGTGGACGGCTAAGAGGCTGACTCCTCACCAGGCAAGGTGGGCCATGTTCTTTTTCCCAGTTTGTTTTCACTCTCACGTACAGGCCGAGGGGTAAGAACATCAGGACTGACGTGCTGTCCCATCAGCATGAGGTGAAGGACTGGCCAGTTATAAACCACTCCGGCCAACTGCCCTCAGGGGCGCATGTATGAACTGGTATCGGAGTGATAGTGTGCGCCCTGACCGGTAAGTATTGGTGGCACAGCGTAGCTAAGAATGTGAGGGTGTACGTCTCTTCCTGTCCGGTGTGCGCCCAGAGCAAGGCACCTCGACACCTACCGATGGGTAAGCTGCACCCCTTGCCCATCCCACAATGACCATGGACTTACCTCTCCATCAATTTTTTAACAGACCTTCCTCCTTCCCAGGGTCATATTACAATCATAGTCGTTGTGGACAGGTTTTCCAAGTCCTTATGCCTCTTGCCTCTGTCCGGTCTCCCCACTGCCCTACAGACTGTGGTAGCTCCCTTCACTCATGTCTTCTGGCACTGGCACACAGAGTGCACTCCATCATCGACTCGAGGCACCAGGCGGACTGCCTCCATTACCTCGTGGAGTGCAAGGGGTACGGTCCAGAGGTGCGGTACTTGGTTCCGGTGAGCGATGTTCTGATTCCCTCCCTCATTCGGGATATCTATTGCCATCGCCCAGGTCACCCTACTCCCCCCCTGTTTTGGGCAGGCTTTGGCATTTGATATCACCAGCCTTCTGACACCTCCACACTGTTCATCATATCACCCTGCACTCCTGCCTCGTTAATCGCAAACACCTGATTCCCATTCTCATCCCCATCATATTTACAGTGGGGAGAACAAGTATTTGATACACTGCTGATTTTGTAGGTTTTCCTACTTACAAAGCATGTAGAGCTCTACAATTTTTACCATAAGTACACATCAACTGAGAGAGATGGAATCTAAAACAAAAATCCAGGAAATCCCATTGTATGATTTTTCTATAATTAATTTGCATTTTATTGCATGACATAAGTATTTGATCACCTACCAACCAGTAAGAATTCTGGCTCTCACAGACCTGTTCGTTTTTCTTTAATCAGCAGTGTATCAAATACTTGTTCTCCCCACTGTACCTATATTAACTGCAACTGCATTACAGTCTTTAGATCAATGTTTTTTTAATTGTATGTGATGGATCAGAACACAATAGTCTAAGTTGGAGAAGTGAAATGAGAAAAAATATATACCTAAAACAATATTTTTTTTTAAACTGAAATTGGCATGTGCCAATTGTATTCACCCCCTTTGTTATGAAGCCCATAAAAAGCTCTGGTACAACCAATTTCCTTCAGAAGTCACATAATTAGTGAAATGATGTCCAACTGTGTGCAATCTAAGTGTCACATGATCTGTCAGTACATATTAACACCTTTAATGAAAGGCCACACAGGCTGCAGCACCTAAGCAAGAAGCACCACTAACCAAACACTGCCTTGAAGACTAAGGAACTCTCCAAATGAGTAAGGGACAATGTTGTTGAGAAGTACAAGTTAGGTCATAAACAAATATCCATAACCAAATGGAAAGAACATGGCATAACAGCAAACCTCCCAAGAGACGGCCACCCCCCAAAACTCTGGGCAAGGGGGGCATTAATCAGAGGCAGCACAGAGACCTAAGGTAACCCTGAAGGAGCTGCAGAGTTCCAGAGCAGAGACTGGAGTATCTGTACATAGGACAACAATAAGCCACACGCTCCTTAGAGTTGGGCTTTATGGCAGAGTGGCCCGAAGAAAGCCATTACTTTCAGCAAAAAACAAAATGGCGTGTTTTGAGTTTGCAAAAAGGCATGTGGGAGACTCCCAAAATGTATGGAGGAAGGTGCTCTGGTCTAATGAGACAAAAATTGAACTTTTCGGCCATCAAAGAAAACACTATGTATGGCGCAAACCAACACATCACATCACCCAAAGAACACCGTCCCCACAGTGAAACATGGTGGTGGCAGCATCATGCTGTGGGGAAGTTGTTCAGCAGCCGAGACTGGGAAACTGGATGGATGGTGCTAAATACAGGGATTTTCTTGAGCAAAACCTGTACCACACTCTGTATGATTTGAGGCTATGACGGAGGTTCACATTCCAGCAGGACAATGACACAAAACACACTGCTAAAGCAACACTTGAGTGACACTTGAATATTAATCTTCAGTAAAATAAACAGAGACATTTCAAAGAGAGATCATAGGATGTGCGTGTGATTAAGTTTCTCTGTCTCTCCAAAAATAATGTAGATTTACATTTCCGATTGACATTTGATGAATTAGCCTACACAATAAACTGAATCTTCTGTTGAAAAATGGTAACCCATGTGATAAGTAGCGTATATAATTCGTATTATGATTCAATCATAGTCTAATAAAGTTTTCATTCATTCGGGAATATTGCGCATTCATCCATTGACATCATGCATTCACGAGGGGTGATTAGTGCCTGGGTACGATTTGGGTACCAACGGTATGTGGAGTGGGCTGTTGACAGATTAATTCGGAAAATAATAAGAATCATTTTATTATAGGAAATTACAGGAGATTACAGGAAATTTATGGCAATTTTTAAATCAGGTTTCCCAGACTGGGGGCCTCTAGGCATCTCTATGCCCCTGGGTGTCACAGCCAGGGCTCTTGGCATCTCTGCACTGCTGTTTTTATTGTCCCCAATTAGAGACAGCTTCCCCACATTGCTTCTAATTGGGGTCCCTATTTTTGTTGCTCTTGTTTCACTTTTGGTTTGAATTATTGTTTGTGCCAGTTGTGTTTCTGTGTTGTGCCTCAGTTTCTGGTTTGCCTCTCTTTTTGTTGTTTTGTGCTTAAAAATAAAATGTTACCTACTCTTGCTTTGTGCCTCATGTCCTGCTTACCCTATACTGTGACACTTTGAAATATCTTCAACCTCTTAAATGTATCTGGTATTTGTGTACCAAATTGTATAATGCTATAATGAAATACAAATTATTTGGTTCCTATAGCTCTTCAAAACTGTAAATAAAGATTAGCAAGGGCACTATATGTCTGTTAGGACCCTTTTCTCATTGCTATTTTTTCCTTGGCAGGATAAACACCATTGACTTATGTATGTGATTGTGCATGAACAGAACAAAGTCAAAATCAAGTTTATGAGAATGCAGATCCCTTCCAATGCTTTCCAGAGAGTAAGTATTCCCTTGTCTAGATTATAATCACTAGGTGTGCCAGTCAGGAGGGTCAAAGGCTATCACATGGATAGAACAAATATAATTTAAAGTGAATATGTCAAAGTGATGTCATGCTCACAGGGGAGTTGGAATGTGACATGGGTCCCTTTCTAGTATTATGTGTTAATAGAAATATCTATTCTTCCAACCACCCCCATTACATGCTAATGGGTCATTTTCAGTGCATTACTAATCTTATTGATATTGGCTACAAGTTAATTATCCAATGGCAAATACATATTTGGTTATTTTGGCTATGTCACAGTGGACAGCTGCAGCAGCAACAAATGGAAGTGAAGGAAACTGTGACCCCAGTGAATTTGTATTGCTGTCACATCCAGAAGGTTACCTCCAATAATATTGTATACGACAAGCCATTTCTCCTGTACGCTGCTGTTCTACTCAAAATACATCTTGAAAGAAAAAGTTTGGTCATGTTGCCTACCGCTGGCAAAATAAACACTGGTGATCTGTATATTCAAACCTGCATATTGTTTTGCATCCCTGCGGCATTAACGTTACCGAATTGGCATGTCACAGTGACGTCCAAATAGTGACTTCCAAGTAATTTATATCTCTCAAACATCTGAAATAAACATAAGCTCCCTCAGCAACCCTACTTGCAGCTACTATGGATCTTACTTCCCAGCACAGCTTGGACTCTCAACAGTTTGTGAAATCATCATGGAAATATGTGAGAATATGGAATACATTACATAACATTTTCCAACTTATTGTACAAGGCGACACTAGCTGGCACATTCTCTTCCTCTTGATGATAACCGTGTCATGTTGTGAGTTGCACACTTTACAATAAGAAATTTACAATGATACACTTTGCCATTGTGTTGATTTTAGTCCTCTGACTTTATCAGAGATTAAGGAAGCAATTTTCAGTTCAAAAAGCAATCACCATTGATGACCATAGCTTGATAGCACTAATGGAGTGTAAGTAATTAGGTAGAAGAGTTGTCAATTGGCAAGACAGCACCGTAATATATAGCTTATATCCAAGGCTGGACATGTTTACTAAGGGATGGGTTCATAAACAAATACACCAACTGGCCACTTCAATGTAGACCTGTTCAAAAGATTTAGTTGTTTTTGACCAAACATAATGGGGAAGACAAATGATGTAATTGACTTTGACTGTGCTATGATTGTTGGAGTCAAGCAGTCAGATAGGCCACAAACACTTAAATAACCCCTGTTTACAACACAGCATCTCTGAACACTCAATGCGTTTAACTCAGATGGAGATACTTCATAGGTGTAAATTATAAAGTGAATGGTTAATGAGTGTCTTGCTCCAAGAAGAAATAAATATAATAAGCATTGCCAAATGTTTAATGACACTGTGGAAAGGATTCCCAGCCACAGATGTTGGAGAGGGGACTTGGCACAGTGGAGGGTTGAAAATGTGACAAACCACCTGTACATGGGGCCTCTGGGCTCAGCTTTGCCTCGGGCTGTGTGATATGCCATCTCCATCTAACACTTAAAATCAGCTGGCAAATACATTATAATACTCAAATGTCTCTGTATAAGCAACAGTCTAGCACACACCACAATCACCTGACTTTCATATTACAATTATACCAATCTGAATAAAACTTAAAAGATTGCAATTGAGATCTTCCCCTGTGTTTTCTTTCTCCAATTTGCTTCACCCTGCATGTCAGATGTGGGCATGTTGTACGACATACGACTTGATCTGTCATAAAGCAGGAGAAAACCAGGGCTAGGAGACTTCCTGAGCTGTGTTTGTCTGTGGGAACACAAACATTTCTCCATTGATTTCTTCCTCATTTTTCTAGGACACTTCACCAAACTTATCAAGATCAGCCTAGAAAGGAAGGCGGTCCTTCACCATGACAACCAAAGATCACACCTTTCAATCCATAGATTTTTGTAGACATTCTAGCATACTCTTGCTTTCTTTCCCCTACACTGTTCACTGATTGTCCTGTTACATGTGACACTGGCTTTGAACTAACAAAAACAGCTAATAAAAAACCAAAGACGGCTGTGTGAGGCTAACATATATGAGGATAGGAGTTAAGAATGCATCTAATTCATGGTTCCTTCTGAAATATCTGATTCCTTAAAAGAAATGTGGTGTGATATTGAGAAGACTATGTACAAAACTTTTAAGAAATGCAAAAGCAGACTACTACGTAAATATGCTCTCTAGATGTAATGAATGTCCTTCCAAATTCTGGAAAACAGTAAAAAAAAACAGAAGAACAGTGTTGCCATCACACTGCCTCTAGAGTGTATGAATCTGTACCTATTACTAAATTCAATTGCTAATGCCTTTAATTGCCACTTTATTGCTGCAGGTGATTTTTTGGTAATATAACTATGTATCAGCCAAAAAGGACAGAGATATAAATGATAAAAGAATAATAAGATAATCAATTAGTTATGCAGTTAGATATTAGTAAAGATGAGTTTATCAATCGAGTAGTCACCAAAAAAGAGGTCCTTGATTCATGGCAAATTACAGATACTAAGAAAATCACAGGGGCTGATATGTTAGATCCTGTCACGTCCTGGCTATGCCCCTAGCCATCTCTATGCTAGACTGGGGCCATAGTCAGTACTGGACAGAAAGTGGTGCCTGTAGGTACCTCTATTTGATTTTGGTCTCCCCAATTGGAGGCAGGTGTAGATTGTTGCCTCCATTTGGGGAACCTATTTATGTTCAATGTTTGGCCACACCCGGTGTGGATCATTTTGGTTTATGTTTGTGCTAAGTGCAACGTCATTGGTTGCGGCTATTGTTTTGTTTCTTTCATTAAAACATGGATTACCTCTGTCTCTGTGCCTGTCTTACCACCACAAACCGTGACAAATCCAGGCTTATTGGTTCATACTGCTCCAATTATCTCTGGAACTCTTATGGTCATTTAAAAAAACGGAGACGGTTGAAAAAAAGAAATACTATGAAATACATTATACAATAACCTGATGAAAAGTAAATAGAACAAAAATATAAACTGCTTCGAAATTAAAATTAAGAGAACAAGTAATCATCACAGTATAACACAAAGTCAATCAACTTCAGGGATATCAATCTGTCCAGTTAGGAAGCATAAGCAATTACGAATTGCCTGTTTCAGTGCAAATGAATGTGAAAACAGGTGGACTGGAGAGGCAACAGCAAAACAACCCCCCAAAAAGGGAATAGTTTTGCAGGTGGTGTCCAGAGTCAACTGCTCTCTCCTTATCCTACCTGACTGATTCTCCTCTAGTTTTGTGTTTTGCTGGTGTCCTTGTCACTGCTGGTAGCATGAGGTGGTACCTGCAGCCCATTCAGGTTGCACAGGCAGTCCAGCTCCTCCTGGATGGCACATTGATACTGAAGGAGCTGAAAAATGTCAATTCTACGTGTTTTTACAGAAAACATATTCTTCATTATTTAGTATAGACATTTACACCTATGTACTTAATTTCTGTCTGAGAAGGCAATCATTGGAATGTTAAGGGTTAACAGATGTTTCTGTAAGGTGTGAATGCAGGGACAAAAGGGCTGGTTTTATTTACCTAGCTTGCTTGATCCTTGAGAAAACATCACTCTGTCTATGAAATGGCCACAGAAACAGAATGGAATGTATCACTGATTGATTGATTGTCACTGATCTATTCTACAGGACAGGTTGTGTTTTTGTTAGGTTTGTTAACCAACCCCCAAAACAAAATGAGGTTTGGGAGAAGCTCTCTCTTGCATCCTCCCTTCTGCCTGCATCTTTGCTCTTGCAAACATCTTGAATCTCTGTAGAACTTTTATCTGAGATACTCTTACAGTAATTATAATACCCTATAAATACAGCTCCTCCAAAAATTAAGAGACTACTGGCGAGGGACCCTGGTGTGTCTTGTCATCTGTACTTTGGTACTTTTCCATACTGCCATTCTCATGGTCTGTATCTGCTTGTCAGAACTCTGATACGTTCCTATATTGCTATTCCCATGATCTGTACAATATATGTAGGATAATTTATTCTAACGATGAGGATAGATTTACGACTTGTAGCTTATCTTTGACTGTCCTAGAGGATGTCCTGTATCTCTTGATTTCTTTCAGACTCAGAAAACAGAATCATTGACATCAGAGGATATGTTGTGAAAGGATGGAATTCTATAAAGATGGAGTTCTCAGTCTGAGTTGGACAGTTACTCCACAAGCCAGCTCAGCCTTGTTAATTTGTAATAAAGTCTATTTCAAATTCAAGAGTTCGGATGTTACGAAATCCTTTTGAATTATAGTTTCACTTTAACACATATATGTAATCTAACATTCATTTTCAGGGTTATCCCTAAAGTTTGGAATCCCCCTCGTGTGCTCCCACTGTATAAGGGTGGAAAATAGTGTTCTTGATAACTATCTCTCAATTTTCCACCCTTGCTAAAATCCTGGAGGCATTGGTAAATAAACCTTAATGTTCCTTTTTATCAGAAAATTGCATTTTGAACAGATTTCAATCTGGTTTTATTCCTGAGCATAGTACTGTCACAGCAACTACACTGGTTGCAAATAAATATTGTGTGATGCTCTGTTTGTTGACCCGTTGAAAGCATTCAGTATAGTTGATCACTCAATCTTATTGAAAAAGCTGTCTTCATTGGGCCTGGCCATGGCCAAGAAATGTTTTGTGTTTTTTTTCTGTAATGCTCTCCACCATGGTCCTATCTGGTCATATATTGTCTTGGCTGGTCTGTAATCTTTTGTGAAGTTTAGTTTTTTGCTTTATACTTTGTTATGGCTGTCATTTGCTTTGCCGTGCCTGTTTGGTCAGGTGGTGTTTGTGCTGTGTTTACTATTTTATGTTTCCTCTACCTGTTAATTATAGTTTTTTTCTATTTTCCTTTCGCACCTTCTTTAATCCCTTGTGTCTCTTCCCTCAAGAGGATGTCTTCCTCTTGCCAGGCTATGGTTGAAAATGAGAATTTGTTCTTAACTGACCTGCCTGGGGGGTATTACATCAAGGCAGATAAAGGAAAATCCAGGCTTATTTTGATAAGTCTGGCAAATTTAAGTTAAAGTTCCGTTCCATTACTGTAGCTTATAGGAGTCCTTGCTCAGTCCTTGCTGATTTACCTCAGTAAGGTAACTTATACCTCTGAACTAGCCTGCTCCCTCGCAGGCTAACTTTCAAGCTTAATTTAGCTGTTTTCCAAAAATGTCCAACTGGCTGAAACAGAATCACATTCCGTGTATTTTCTCGCTTGCTTCACTTTCGTCCTGTCCGTGTTCAGAAACATAAGTTCAGACTTTTTTTTCTGTCATTGTGCACATTTTTGAGTGGCCTTTTATTGTGGCCAGCCTAAAGTACACCTGTGGCATACTTGATATGCCACACATGTGAGGTGGATGGATTATCTCGGCAAACGAGAAGTGCTCAATAACACATATTAAGAGAGATTTGTGAACAATATTTGAGAGAAATAGGCCTTTTGTGTACATAGAGAAAGTCTTAGATCTTTGAGTTCAGTGCATGATGAATGGGGGCAAAAACAAAGTGTTGCGTTTATAATTTTTATCAGTGTAGCTAAGCCTTGACCACTGTTCAGTCTGTCTGCATAGCTCTGCGTTTCTGTGCATGGGAGACATTCTTGTAGCGATGGTGATGCAACACTGTGTCTTCCAAAGGCAACTGGATCCCGGGAAGAAGGGCATTCTTTGCTCTAAAGCAGTACCTGAATATTTTCAACACTTTCCCTGGTCATCTTGAAACACAAAGTATCAATGAGGCTTTTTATTAAATTACAGGTATGTGACAGTTAAATGTAAAGTAGCCTAAAGGTTGAAAATACTCTGTATCAACGCAATCCTCTTTTTCAGGCTTCCCCAATATTATATGTGCAATAGACTGTACCCATGTGCGTGCTATTCCCCATCTCGACCTGTGGAGGCAGACTATGTCAATCAGAAATCTTTCCGTAGCCTAAATGTACATGTATCTACTGGGGGCATCTTTCCACACACTGCCAGGCAGAATACTAATAATTGGATTTGGATGAAATCGGTGAAAATGTATCATGTAAGTTTGGATGTCAACACTTTTTTGGACTTAAATCATGTTACCCTGGCAGTTGTTCACAGAAATGTCAATTCCAATGTCTGCCTCACACAAAGTTGTCAGAGAGATAATGTTTCACTTTATCTTATCAGCAAAGATCAATCCGGAAAAAAATCTGCTATTTCCTTTCCTAAGCAAGTATGTCATAGCACTAATATGTAGCTGCAGAAGGCATATGCAAAACCACCATATTTGAAACCTCAAAGTTACAAATATTTTTATGAAATGTGAGCAATGTTGAGATAATTGGAACGTACATTCTGAAATATACAACTGCATCAACTCTTAATCATTGGTCACCCTTTATGCTGTCAGATGATCTGCAAAGGAAATTGCCAGAAATCTAATATTGAAGCTGTTTCCACATTCTTGTTTGGCTATTTAGTTGGCCCCTGTTGAGATATAATATCAGTGAATATAGGCCAAGGGTTACTAGGCAATCTGCATTTCGCAGTACTGAACTTGTATTGTTCAATGACAAAGTTGAATATAATCTGTTGAAGTCCACAAAGGTGTTCCACTGTGTGCCAGGGATCTGGACAAAACCCAAAAGCAGAGTAAACACAAGTTATGGAAGAAGTGGGAATGTTTATTGGCAGGGTGTAGGTCGGAACGGGGACATGAGAATAGGGAGCAGATCTGGATGGTGTGGTGAGGACGGGTCTGGAATCCCAAGGGAGCGTGAAGGTGGGTGTTGGTCACGGCGTGTGGCCTGAACCGGATTTGGGTTGTGTGTCTCCAGATGAGTAACCAGGTGAGTGAAAGATGAGATGGTAATCCTGTGGCAGAACAGGTGAGAACACAAAACCAAGAGCAACGGTAAGGCAAACAGAACAGGGCAGAGAATTTGGTAAGTATACTAGCTGGTCAGCGTCACATACCGTACAACTGAGACTTAATTATCTGGCAGGGACGGGATGTCAGAACTCCACCTAAATGCAGCAGGTGACTGGAGAACAAGGAACAGGTGCATAATTGCAGACGGCAAACAGCTGGGCACCGGCATCACCCAGGGGCTGGTGTCATGTCCCCTAGCTCGTTACCAGGACAACAAACAGACACATGAAAACACATCACGGAAGAGGGGACGTGACACTGGGTTACATTCGGCCTCCTAAATATTTCAGTCTGTATAATAATGAAATGTGTAACTTATTCAGAAAATTTGAATTTCATTTTTCTGACAGTACAGTTCTATTCACTATGGTTCCCTGTCTGGGACATGCTGTTGCACACTGGCAGTCTGATTCCCAACTGTTACAGAAATCCCTTATTTGCCATAAGACCACAAGTGCCAATCAAACTAAGTACTTTTTAGGAAAGAAAGGAACTTTGGATGACCTTAAAATTAATACCATACATGCTTATTTTATATAATGTGTTGCTTCTTACAAACACATTGGGATTTGGTTAGATGAAAATCTGTCTTTTAAAACATGTTGGTGAGGAGGCAAAATGTATACATTGGTTTCTTTTATAGGAATAAATAATGTCTGTCACATCTGGTTACATTTTACAGAACTGATGCATTAATGGATTGTATATTTGTAGTTTGAGGTAATGGAAAACTACAGAGTCCTTATGTTTGGACAAGTAAGAGGAATTCTAGATATGTAGATAGTATCATGAATGTGGGAGGGAATCTGGTCATTGTTTATTGGTTTTTGGTTGTCATCATTGAATGGTATCAGTAGATCATTGGACTCTCTGTCAATCTGTTACAGCTGTCAGTGTATCTGTTCTTTCTTCTGAAGGTATGTGGCCGTTCTGAGTTGCCTGCAGTTTTCTGTAGTCTCTTGGACTACTGTTGACATAAGACAGCTTTGTTGTATCTCACCACACACCCCTTTGTATTGTATAAGCTGATAGGAAATGGGCATGAGAAATTTAACACAATGCATATGTGCTGACTAACTCTGAACAAAGTACCATAGATAGGACTTGTTGCCGGTTACTGATGGGCCCCCACACATCCTGTCAATACATCCTGTCCATAACCCTTGCTAGGAGTTGCCCATGTGACTGTCGGTTGGAAATTACCATACAAGGGTCTTTTGTAGGATAAACCTTTCTTATTGGATGGTATTTGACTATGTAATGGCTGGTTATGACCATTGACCTCCTCCCATGTGTACCAGCATAAAAGACTGTGTTAACTGTGTAATTTTTTAGAGAAAAAGGAAAAAACTATGGAAGGTTAACATACAAATAAAGATTGCTCTCCCCTGACTTCTGGTTGCATTACTTTTGTTCATAGATAAAAAATTGACAGAGTTACCTCAGAGATGTCTCACGGATGTCTCACCTTGTAAACTATGATTCATTTGTCCTTGCAAGTAATAAAACTGAAAATTGTGCCAAGATAATTGTACCTACTTCAAGAGTTAATATTTGGAATTTCTATCACGCAGCATAGAAAAGATATTGTGCAAGCAACTTCTGATCGCAACTAGGTTATGGTGATATTATTTATGCATGCCTCAGCTTCTGTACTCATATCATATCTATAGTTTGGCCTTGTGTTCTATTACTGGCAAGTCTTATGACTCATCACTGTCTTTTAGATGCTTCAGTTGCCTGGGAGTCTTTGTTTACCAAACACACTCTCAATACTGGATAGTGCTGGAGACACCACAGGCCTAATCAGAACTGGGTAAGACTGCTTTTGAATATTGGATCCCACACTCATGGAATTACTTTCAGAGTGATCTTAAGTGAAATGTGTGGCTACAGTAATGGAGTGGCAATGAAACATTTGAAATTATATTTTATTGTCAATTGTGATTTTTTTCTAAATGTATGTTTTTTTCATTATATACATATTTTTGTTGTAATACAGTGCTCAGCTGTAAAGGAATAGATTTCTCTGTGTAAATGAATTAAATAAAAACTAATCCTGGGTTTGTCATTTAGTAACTTTTTTGTTCAAAAGGGTATATCTTATCTATGAGAGGGAGAGAAATCTGATAATCTCTTTAAACTTACATAAATAGCAATTGCTATTTCCTGAGTTTCCGGGTGAAGTACAGGAGAAGCATATATTACAGGCATTCCTACTGCATTGATAATTTCATATTAATTGATTGCACCTTATTCAGTTGCTGCCTTACTGTTGTTATTGAGAGAAAGTAGGCTTGAGAAACTTAACACAACACAGATGTGCTGACTAACTCTGAGCAAAGGACCATATATAGGATGTGTTGCCTGAAACTGATGGGCCCCACACATCCTGTCCATACCTCCGCTAGAAGTTGCCCATGTGACTGTCACAGGCTCGATGGATTGGACCATTGACCATATGCTGGAACATACCATACAAGGGTCATTTGTAAGATAAGCCTTTCTCATTGGAGGGTATTTAACTGTGTAATGGCTGGTTTTGACCATTGGCCGCCTCCCTTGTATTCTTGTACAAGTATTGTGTTCTTTCAGTATTCATTAGAGAGAGAGAGAGAAATGAAAGAACTATGGACTGTTAACATCAACGTCTCATGCTGAATAAAGGCTCTCCCCTGACTTTCCGGTTGCATAACTTTTGTTCATGGATATCACATGTAACAGAAAATAACATTATCAACATACTTCAGATGCCACAGCCATATTGATGGGCAAAAGTTAAAAGAGGGGTTAATTACCGTTTTCTCCTGATTACAACAGGCATTTGAAAACACAGTTAAATTACTAAAGGACTGGCCATTATTTATGGAGGTATCCAGAGGATAAAACCCCCCCAAAAAATGAGAATGGGTGACGCTCCTGAAGCAAAACATATTTTCACACCAGCCTCTCCGAGTCTTCGGGAGAAAGAATATGACACTTAAAAAGATTAAAAAGTAGATCTAGTGCATTTGGTCTCAAAGACAAACTCTCCTGCTCAACAATATGCACGCAAAGATAGCCAATAATACATACCAATCAGCAATAACATTATGACCACTGACAGAAGTTAATAACACTGGTTATCTCATTATCATTGCATCTGTCATGGGGTGGGATATATTAGGCAGCAAGTTAACATTCTGTCCTCAAAGTTGATGTGTTAGAAGCAGAAAAAATGGGCAAGCATAAGGATGTGAGCGACTTTGACAAGGCCCAAATTGTGATAGCTAGACGACTGTCTCAAAGCATCTCCAAAACAGCAGTTCTTGTAGGGTGTTCCCAGTTCCTAGTTCAAGAAAGGAAAAGCGTTGAACCTGCAACAAGGTTATGAGCAGCAATGGCTAATTGATACACATGGGGATCGAAGGCTGTCCCCTGTAGTCTGATCTAACAGACGAGCTACTATAGCTCAAATTGCTGAAAAGGTTAATGCTGGTATTGATAGAAAGGTTTCCGAACACACAGTACATCGCAGTTTGTTGCATATGAGTCTGAGTAGCCGCAGACCAGTCAAGGTATCCAAGTTGACCCGTGTCCTCTGCTGAAAGTGCCTACAATGGGCACATGAGCATCAGAACTGGACCACGGAGCAACGGAAGGTGGCCTTGTCTGATAAATCATGTTTTCTTTTACATCACGTGGATGGCCAGGTGTATGTGCGTTGCGTACCTGAAGAACACATGGCACCAGTATGCACTCCTCCAACACAATTCATTCCACTCACTTTTTTCCCCAATGGAACATCTCCCTTCAACTTTGAAAGTCCATTGACTGTTTCAATCTACAGCAAACAGAGACTGCAAAGAATTCTTGAATAGAGAACTTTTTTCAATGTTCTGCCAGTCAATATCTAAATTCCAAAAGTCTGATAGGCTACTGAAATGAAATCGAATGTAAAATGACGTATCCGCTTTTTAACATGAGGTTGAATGTGATCGGTTCATTCTGAACACAGTTACATACCCAGTAATAAGAGGGTGTGCACACTTAGGCAACCAGGTTATTTTAAGGTATTTATTTTTCAATTTTCCCCCTCAAAGGTGTTTTTCAATTGAATTGTTCATGTTATAGGTCACATTAATGGTGGAAAAATGCGACCTGTCATTTTGACAGGGGAGTCTAGACTTTTTATATCCACTGTATGTGGGAATGCTGTTCATAGACTTTAGCTCAGCATTCAACACAGTCATCCCCTCTAGGCTAGTCAACATACCTCATTAATTCGGGAGCAGCTGTTTGTCAGCAGCAACTGGACTTTCTACTTCCTAACCAACAGTCTAACTCGTCTGTCAGGTTAGACAACTTCACCACTTCCACCGTAAACTTGAACATTGGTGTTCCATGCTGAGCCCCCTTCTATACTCCCGCTTCACCCATGTGGGATCTGAGCATTAACAATTGCAATATGAATGTACGTTTCATTGGAAGTGAATGTGCCTAGATAATTATATTAACAGAAACCTCTCTGTTTAGATTCACAGGAATGTTTACATTGACCAGTTGGCAGGGGGGTTACTGTCTTGGCTTTGCTAGGTAAACACGCCCCTCAATGTATATAACAATTTGTAACCAACATTACAGAGAGAAGAAACTGAGTGAGATGAGATTAAGGTTGGGTAAGGTAGACCAGATCCGTAACTTCATGAACAATACTATCTAATGCTGCAATAAATAAATGATCTTTCCCTTGACAACCGGGTACACAAGTTTTTATTTCAACCACTATACGATGGCTGATTTCTAACACCCACAACTGCGTTCCAGTGCACAGTTCTAATACCCTTGTCAAGTTCGCAGATGACACCACGGTGGTCAGCCAGATCAGTGACAATGACAAATCACTCTACAGGGAGGAGGTAAAGCACTTGGCTGCATGGTGGTCCTCAATGCAAAGAAAGGCTGCATCCACGTCATGTAAAAGAAAACCTGATTCATCAGACCAGGCCACCTACTTCCATTGCTCCGTGGTCCAGTTCTGATGCTATAACTTTTCTATAGGATACTATTGATAGGTATTGACTGCAGACTGGGGACACCCCACAAGGGGCTGCAGTTTTGGAGATGCTCTGGCCAAGTCGTCTAACCATCACAATTTGGCCATTGTCAAAGTCGCTCAGTTCTTTACTCTTGCCCATTTTGCCTGCTTCTTACACATCAACTTTGAGGACAGAATGTTCACTTGCTGCCTAATATATCCCACGCACTGACAGGTGCCATGATAATAAGATAATCAATGTTATTCACATCACCTGTCAGTGGTCATAATGGCTGATCGGTGTATGTACGTCGCATGTACAACCACACATCACAGATTATTGTGTCCTGCTCTTTTTTGACTGTATGGTTCCTGACGTTTCTATGAGGAGAAGGGATTTGTACTTATGTGTTGTCATCACTTTGTTGTTTTCCTTTTTTGCCTCACCTATTATGCATTTGCTACCCTTGCATCTTACAGTTTTTTTTGCAGTTCGGACATATATCGCTCGAAAATTTTCCTGTGTGGTACATGATATGGAATTTCTTGAACAAATATACATTTTAGAAATGTATGCATTGCCATTCCCTGGTATATAACTCTGGTGTTTGTGACATGCCTGAACAATATCTGTGGACTATTGTGTCCTCTAACCATCTGTCAATCTGCCTAAACTAATAAGGGTATCTGTAATTTGTTCTTCAGGAATGTGGCTAGCTGTCTGAGAGTGACTTTTACGATGCTCTCCTACCCCCTTCAGAGTAAACACCTTATGGTACTTTTCCACTGCATGGCACCGGATCAGGTCTACTTGCCTCGACTCAACCTACTTTGGGAGCTTTTCCACTGCATGGAAAAAATATGTTTCTCCTCTGAGTGGACAGAAGCTTACACTATCGATGGAATTACCATCACATATATGTCTTGAACATGCCGGTGTAAATTCAATTGCCATGGATTATGAAAACCAACAAATATCTATCAGTTTTATTCTCTCTCGCATTATGTATACAAGCCCTTTGACAAGTCATAATCATTTTCATCTGCATTTTAATCATTTATGAGACATTTTTTTCCGGTGAGAGTTATAATGAAATGCCTTATTTTACACAGTGATTTATATGACACTTCAGTTTACATAGGAAACTCTGCCAGATAAGCAGAGTTTGTAGCTGGAAGTAATGGATATTTGTATGTCGAAAACAAGCCAGCCCCCTATGGTAGTTCAGATCCGTCTGGAATTTATTCTGGAGGCTACTAAGAACACAAAAAAGACAACTCGGACAATAAATCTAATTATATACAAGACGCAGTTATGACCACCCGCCTGTACATAGATTCAAACAGTTTACATGAATGAATATGGATGATGTAATACTGCTAGGCATGTGTATCGACCCAGAGAACAAACTTAGCAGCATACAGCATAATCAACAGAAACATTTTGTGTCTGTTTTAAGGGAAAGTTTGTGTGTGTGTGTGAGTAGTACCGTGTCTGATGGAGACACTTTTTGACTGAGAGGAACACAACTTCGACCACAATAATCAATTTTTGACAAGGACTGTGTTATAGAAATGTGTTGAACTGATGTGAAAATAGCTTGTACATTGTATATTTTACATTGTATATTTCTAGTCAACTATTGAGTTCATGGAATTGTACTGGGTCTTTGTGATTAAACATGAAGAATGCCAGAAGTGTTGACAGTGTTGTAAATGTGGGACAGTGTATGTTGTCTTTGGTTGGTTGTTTGTGTGTGAAAAATATGTCTGAATGGTATCAGTGCATCATTGGGTCCTCTGACCAATTGTTAATCTGCCTGAACTATCAGTGTATATGTTCTTTGTTCTGTAGGTATGTGGCCAGCTGTCTTGAAATGTTAATTTACAATGTCCCTTTATCCTCTTGGGCCATGGGGAACTGAAAAGAACTGTCAAAACATGCATAACAAGGTAATGGAATTTTATAAAGATGGAAAAGGATATAAAAAATATATCCGAAGACTTGTAAATGCCGGTCAGTATTGTTCAATCACTTGTTGAGAAGTGGAAAATGTGGGATCCTCTTGATACCAAGCCAAGATCAGGTAGATCAAGAAAGATTTCAGCCAAAACTGCCAGAAAGAAGAATTGTTCAGGATACAAAGAAAATCCCACAGCTAACCTCAGGAGAAATACAGGTTGTTCTGGAAAAAGACGGCATGGTTGTTTTCAAAGAACACAATACGACACTCCTTGAACAAAACTGAGCTGCATAGTCAAGTTGCCGGACAGAAGCCTTTACAGCAGTAATGCCACAAAAAAGCCAGAAAACATGCCTCTGCTTCTGGCACTTTGTAATTTGGAGTAACAAGATCAAAATAGAGCTTTATGGTCACAACCATGAGCGCTATGTTTAGTGAGGAGTCAACAAGGCCTATGATGAACAGAATACCATCCCCACTGTGAAGCATGGTGGTGGCTCACTCATGTTTTTGGGGTATGTGAGCTCTAAAGGCACAGGGAATCATGACAATTGATGGCAAGTTTGGAATACCAAGAAAAACCCACAGGTAATCTCATACAGACTGCTTTGGATAAAGACGGTGTGGTTGTTTCAAGGAGCACAATACGACGATACTTGAACAAAAATTAGCTGCATGGTCGAGTTGCCCGATAGAAGCCTTTACAACACTATACCTCACAGCTTCGGGAACACTGTAATTTATGAGACCAAAACCATAAGCACTATGTTGGGAGAGGGGGTCAACATGGCCTATAGTGAACAGAATACCATTCCCACTGTGAAGCATAGTGGTGGCTCACTGATGTTTTCGGAGTGTGTGAGCTCCAAAGTCACAGGGACTCTTGAAAAAAGATGGCAAGATGAATGCAGCATGTTATCAGAAAATACTGGCAGACAATTTGCATTCTTCTCATTGACAGCTGCCCATGGGACTCTCTTAGACTTTCCAGCACGACAAAGACCCTAAGCACAAGGCCAAGTTGACCCTCCAGTGGTTACAGCAGAAAAAGATGAAGGTTCTGGATTGGGCATCACAGTCTCCTGACCTTAATATCATCGAGCCACTCTGGGCAGATCACAAACATGTGGTTCATGCAAAACGACCAAAGACTTTGCATGAATTGGAGGCATTTTGGCAAGACGAATGGGCAGCTATACCACCTGCAAGAATTCAGTGACTCACAGACAACTACTAAAAAAGATTGCATGCTGTCATAGATGCAAAAGGGGGCAATACACAATATTAAGAACTGATGTTATGAGGACTTTTTTCTTTTTTGCCATGTTTTGTTTCATGATTTTCCCATTATGTTATGACCTACAGTTGAATGTGAATCTCATAAGAAATAAAAGACGTGTTTTGCCTTCTCACTTATATTTTCTTAACAAACTGTACATATATCAATTCCCCAAGGGATTGCAAACTTTTGAACACAACTGTAAATGGGAAACCTTATGTTGTTCTTAAAGTAACTAAGTAAATTATACTGCTACTAGTCATAATCCAAATTCAAATTTGAACCTCAATAAAATATATCTAGACCTTTTTCAAAATGAGATAATGGGGACAGGAAAAATATCCTAATTCTAATACTTTTTTCTGATGTAACCCGACATTTCTGTCCTCGTTATATACAGCTCCGGAAACAATTAAGAGACCACTGCACCTTTTTCTTTCCTTTCCAAAAAAGTCAAAAAGTTAGGTTTTAAGTGAGGAACAGAAGGGTTCCAGTTAAGAGACCACTGCAAATTGAATGCTTCTGTTCCTCACTCAAAACTTTCCTTTTCAACTGTTTTGGAACAGAAAGAAAAAGGTGCAGTGGTCTCTTAATTTTTTCTGGAGTTGTAGTCAAGAAACCCCCCCCCCAAACACCCACACATACTCACAGAGGATAGGGGAGTGCAGCAGATGTTATAAAAGTTTAATCCATAGGTTATTAAAGTTATTTGTACACAGAGAGAACATTGCAGCAACAAAGTATTGATCCAGAAATACAGTGGCGGTGAAGGGATTCACGTATATAAATAAGGTGTTTCTCATGACTTTCGTTTAGAAACATCTGCTTTCAGAAGGTCCTACAGTTGGTTTTATATAATTCCTAACATAAATGACATTCTGAAGACAAAGAAACATTCACAGGCAATCATGAATATTTCTTGTGAAAAAAAGCACCAAGCAGGGTTAGGCTATAAAAACATTTCCAAGGAAAGACATGTTTATGTATACATGGGCAATTAAAAGTGCTTTACATTATTAGGCCCTATAAATAAATGTAGCACTAAAGACAAAGCATAAAAAGGCAGAAGAAAACCATGATTTTTAGCCTAGATTTAAATGTGGTCATCATTGGAACAAATCTACAAATTTCTGGCAGTTTGTTCCAACTCTGTGCAGCATAATGATTAAACACGGTCTCACCAGCCTTTTTCCTTACTCTCAGAATGTTTAGAAAATCAGACCCTGATGACCAGAGGGGTATAGAGGGTTCATACTGAGAAAGTAGCTTCTGAGGTGTAACTTGGCCCTGAAACACTGAATGGCTAATAGACTAGCAACAACATCTTGAAATCAGTGAGATACAAGAAGCCAGTGCAGAGACCTAAGAATGTGTTCAGCTTTCTTAGTATTTGTTAGAACTCGAGCAGCAGTTTTGTAAATGAGCTGCAATTTCTTTGGAGAGACTTGAAAACAGACCATTACAGTAGTTCAACCTACTGAAGATTAAAGTGTGGCTATGTTATTTGAGATTGTGTCCGGACATGAATCTTCTAATTCTATGTATTTTTTTAAGTAATAATAAACTGCATGCACAATTATTAAGCAAATCGTATTCCTCAAGATGTACTTTATTGTTGAACAAACAATGCTCTCAGTCAATCCAAAATATAATTGAGCCTCAAACCTGAATGTTTAACAAAGAAAAGGTGAGTTTTGATCTTTCTCAGGGGAATACATTAGAATGCAGATTTATTAGGCAACAATTGGTGTGCATAATTATTAGGCAACAAATAAAAAATATTATTTCACCCAACTTTTTTTAAGCAAGTGTAACCAATAAGTAACACAAAATGACAGTTAATTAAATGTATAGTCCTTTCAAAAACTTTCAGTGACCAAAATAACCACTCTTCTTTTCAATAACTGCCATGAGCCTTCCATCCATGGAGTCTGTCAGTTTCTTGATCTGCTCACGATCAACTTTTGCTGAAGTAACAACCACAGTCACACAAATGCTGTTCAAAGAGGTATATTGTCTTCCCTGTAAATCTCATGTTTGAGAAGGGCCCACAAATTCTCAGTAGGATTTAAGTCAGGAGAGCCAGGTCATTATTCAGGCATCTTTCTGCCCCTTGCTGGCTAGCCACGCAGTGGAGTACTTGGATGCATGTGATGGAGCATTGTCCTGCATAAAGATCATGGCCTTCTTCAGTGCTGAGGACTTCTTACTGTACCACTTTTTGAAGAAAGTAAGTATCTTCCAGAAACTGGCAGTAGGTATAGGAGTTGAAATTCAGTCCATCTTTAACCCAAAAAGGTCCAACAACCTCATCCTTAATGATAGCAGCCCATACCAGTACCCCTCCTCCACCTGTCTGGTGCCTGATTGGTGCCGTGTGTACATTTGTGATCCAACTAAAGGCCCACTGATCTGGTCCTTCAAGAGTCACTCTCATTTCATCTGTCCACAAAACGTATTTTCTTCTCCATGCGTTTTTTGCTCCCGAGTTGACTATTCGCAACAAAAACATTGATTGTCCAGTGGCCACGACTCAATAGTTTAGCTATTTAAGTGTTGCATCCGTCTGAAAAGCATTTTACAATTTTTGACTTTTCAGTGTCAGTTAAATCTCTTTTTTGGCCCTATTTACCTCGAGGTTATGAAGCTGCCTAATAATTATGCACACCTTGATATTAGGTGTTATCCAATGAGCATTCAAGTTTATATGGTTTGGAGTTGGAAAATGTGCATAGAAATAATGATATAATCAGAATTCTCACTTGCCTAATAATTGTGCATGCAGTGTAAGCAGATTTTCTTATTAATATTATGTGGCCACTGAAGTTCAGATCAGAATCCATAACCATCCCAAGATTTTCAAACTTGAATAATTATTCTAAGCAATTGTGTTGCTTTGTATGATTTGGGCTAAAAATAGTAGTAGCATAAAAAACATTTAATAAAAGAGGCACAGAGTAGAGACTTTCAGAACTCCACATCATGCAAGTTCTCTGATATATAGTTGCCTATGGAGACAAAAAAATTCCTGTCTTGTAAACAAGACTTGAACCAATTTTGGACTGTGTCACTAAGACCAACTGAGTGTTCCAGTCTGTCTAGCAGTATTGCATGGTCAACTTTGTCAAATGCCATACTAAGGTCCAACAACACTGGGATAGACATTTTACCAGAATCAATGTTTAGAGGAATGCCATTTAGAACTATAATTAGGGCAGTCTCAATTATGTGATGGGGCTGAAATTCCAAATGGAAAGTTTAAAGTTCGATTTTTTCCATGCTTTTAATTATAAAGGCTAAATTTGCTATACAGCTCTGGACAGAATTAAGGTTTCTCTGGTATTAATAATAATAGGTATGTGTTTGAGTAAAATGAACATATTTGTTTTAGTCTATAAACTACTGAAAAGATTACTCCTAAATTCCAAATGCCGTACTATAAACTAACTGAGAATGGCGTTATTGTTTATTTTATTACCAGAAAAATATTGCCTTTTATTTTTTGTAAATTGAAAACCAAATGGCATTGATAGTTTACACCGCACTCCCCACATGAGCCCCTCCTTTAGTCCTTGGTACCAAACGTATAGCGGAAACAGAAGAGTCTGGATCCAACAGTGGCATTAATCACTGGTGTAACCCTGGTACCGGGGTAAACCACCAGTGGAAATGTAGCATTAGAGTATTTATTTGTAGAAAATAATTGGAAAATAAAATAAATATGCTTTGTTGTCAGACCTCAAATAATGCTAAGAAAACTTCATTTTCATTTTTCAACGACAAAATTCTAATATTTTACTTATGAAGAGTTCAACATTTGGTGGAATAACCTTTATTCTTAATCACAGCTTTCATGCATCTTGGCATGCTCTCCACCAGTCTGTCACATACATTTTGGGTGGCTTTATGCCACTCCTTTCACAAAATTTCAAGTAGCTTGGCTTTATTTGATGGCTTGTGACCATCCATCTTCCTCTTGATCAAATTCCGGAGGTTTTCAATGGGGTTCATGTCTGGAGATTGGGATGGACATGACAGGGTCTTGATCGGGTGTTCCTCCATCCACACCTTGATTGACCTGGCTGTGTGGTGTGGAGCATTGTCCTGCTGGAAAAACCAATTCTCAGAGTTAGGCAACATTATAAGAGCAGAAGGAAGCAGGTGTTCTTCCAGGATAACCTTGTACTTAGCTTTATTTATTCGTCCTTCACGAAGACAAACCTGCCTGATTCAAGTCTTGCTGAAGCATCCCCAGTTCATCACTAATCCTCCACCAATTTTCACAGTGGGTGCGAGACACTGTGGCTTGTAGGTCTTATCAGGTCTCCGTCTAACCATTAGAAAACCAGGTGTTGGGCTGAGCTGAAAATTTGACTCGTCAGAGAAAATTATCTTACTCCATTTCACTACGGTCCAATCCTTATTGTATTTTGCAAACTTCAGCACAGCTCTTTGCTTCTCACTGATAAAGGGCTTTTTTCTAGATGTGCACAACTTCCGCCCTGCCACTAGGAGCCTGTTTCAAACCCATCCTCGCCATGCACTTCACCCCAGCTGCTATCTGCTATTCTTTTTGCAGGTCACTCAATGTCATCCTACTGTTGGTGAGTGAAATTTGAAAGAGTTGATGGTCATCTCAGTCAGTGGAAAGTCATTTTATCCCTCGGCCAGACTGTAGATTTGTTGTCCGCAATGTCTGTTGTTTTACCTTGTTCTTATGAACTGCCGTCTTTGAAATTTTCCGAATGGAAGAAACCTGTATACCTCTGCCAGTAAAGCCAGATTTGAACCCTTTCTTTAAACTCTTCTGTCATGCTGAATAGTTATTTTTCATTCAAATAACCTTTGAGGTACTACTTGCACTGTTTTTGACATCTAGCTGGAAAGTGGATAGTAACGACCACAGCAGTAGTTTTTATACTTTTCCTCATTAAATTAGATTTGGTTCAGGAAATCACCTAATCAGTACCTCATTAAGTAAAATGAGATGTGCCTGTGCTGGAATTTAACAGACACTGGAATGGAATGGCTGCCATACATGTAGAGATGCTAATTTAAGAAAAATTGGGAGTGCAATCTTAATTTTTTACAGAGCTGTATATTATTTTTAGCAAAGGATTAATGACTGCTGTTTAATGTACTTTGAAAAATTGACTGATGAGAGAGCTGTTAACTACATCTATTGTCAAGCAGCATCTTAAAAAGTTTGTAAGCAGAGCATCAAGGCACAGCTCGACATCTTAAGTGTTGTAAAGATGCCATAAGTGTTGTGTTGTCAATTAAGATCTTTAGTAATAGCTGCAGTGGATATAAAGTTTACACGCCCCTATTAAAATGCCAGGTTTTGTGATGTAAAAGAATGAGAAAAAGATAAATCATGTCAGAACTTTTTCCAATTTAATGTTACCTATAATGTGAACAATTCAATTGAAAAACAAACTGAAATCTTTGAGGGGAAAAAAATTATAATAAAAATCCTACAATTACCTATTTGCATAATTGTGCACACACTCTTATAACTGGGGTTGTGGCTGTGTTCCGAATTAACCAATCACATTCAAACTGTTCAATAGAAGTCATTACACACGTGTCATCATTTAAAGTGACCTACAACAACATTAAAGGAGCAGCAAGAATTTCTGGCAAGTACTGGCTGTGTGCTACATGTGACAACAATCTCCCGTATTCATCATATGAATGAGCGATGTAGTAGGGTGGCAAGATGGAAGCCTTTTACAAAAAACATCCAAGCCTGGCTGAAGTTAGCAAAAACAAACATCAAGTCTCCCAAAAGCACGTGGGAAATTGTGTTATGGTCTGATGAAACCATGGTTGAACTTTTTTGCCACAATTCCATAAGGTATGTTTGGCATAAAAACAACACTGCAAATCACCCAAAGAACACCATACCCACAGTGAAGCATGGTGGTGGCAGCATCATGTTTTGGGTTTGTTTATCTTCAGCTGGAACCGGGGCATTAGTCAGGGTGGAAGGAATTATGAACAGTTCCAAATACCAGGCAATTTTGGCACAAAACCTTCAGGTGTCTGTTAGAAAGCTGACGTTCACCTTTCAACACGACAACAATCCAAAGTACACATCCAAATCCACAAAAGCATGGCTTCACCAGAAGAAGATACATTTTCTGGAATGGCCCAGCCAGAGCCCAGACCTGAGGGATCATCTGTGGGATGATCTGAAGAGGGCCATGCACAGGAGATCTGACAGATCCACGCAATCTGACAGATCTCGAGTGCTTTTTGCAAAGAAGAGTGGGCAAACATTGCCACATCAAGATGTAATAAAATCAAAAGATGCTTCAACAAAATATTAGTTTAAGTGTGTGCACACTTATGCAACCAGGTTATTGTGAGTTTTTAATTTTTTCTCCCTCAAATATGTCAGCTTGTTTTTCAATTGAATTGTTCACGTTATAGCTCACATTATAGGTGGAAAAGGTTCTGACATGATTTATCTTTGTCTCATATTTTTACATCACACACACATGGCATTTTAACAGGGGTGTAGACTTTTTGTATCCACTGTATATCTAAGGCTTGTCCTCGATTATGCAAGGGGCCTTGCACATGGCGAGACAGTGTCTAAAGTAGTAGAGTCATATAGCATTATTGTAATTAACCTTATCCACATGAACAATAAAATCACTAGTTATGATTAAACTGCCAAAGTCAGTGCAAATAGTTGATGGTAGTTCAGCAAAGATTAGAAATTTCCCACAGAGCACAGAACTCCATTATTAAGACATGGATAGAAAATTGAAAGGATGATTTGATTTGTCTTCCAGCAGAACAAAAATCCTAAACTGGAGGGACTTAAA
The DNA here is from genome assembly GCA_016801105.1 of Esox niger. NCBI lineage: Eukaryota > Metazoa > Chordata > Actinopteri > Esociformes > Esocidae > Esox > Esox niger. Next base: position 38,432 of record JACXGJ010004882.1, read on the forward strand.
AACAAAAAGGTGTCCTGGAGTGGCCCTAATCTCAAACCAGTTGATTACAGTTGAAAATAGCTTTTTACCATAGGTCCCTATCAAAGTTAGAAATAAAAGGCAAATACATTTTATTATTAATTTCACAGTGACCTGCTGCTGTTTACTATCAGGAAGTGAGGCAGGCTGTTGCTGAGCGAACCATTAAGAGGAAGCAAGAAGGCTGTTGAGAGATGACTGTTGGTATGTTGAGAGAGATGAGTGTGTGTGTGTGTGTGTGTGTTCAGAGAACCCCGCAACAGTGTAGGCTGAGTGAGAGCAGACCACAAAGCAGCTCTAGCACCTTGTTTTTATAGCTTATTGGCCAGCACATGGGCGCATTAAGACAGGTAATGTGGCATAAATGTATAACGTCTTTGCTGGAACCCTCTTACAATTATTTGTTTTATCAGGTGTGCTTGCTGAAGGCAAAGCAAAACTATAGGTTTCTCCCATACTTATAATTATTCCTCCAGCTCTACAGCCTAAACGGTAAAAGACACAAAGTAAACTTTGTTTCCCCAGTTTGGATTTCCCCTGTTTATAGAATGACACATTCTTTTATTTTACGTATGCAATTTGCATAATTAGCATTCATTAGCTATTAGGCTGTATCTTTTGAACCGTTTGAGCTAGACAGAAAACAAACCCTCATTCAAAAGTTTAGACTATTCCCAGTTCACATAATGACACAGTTATTGATTTTATGTATGCTAGTTAGCGTAATTACCATTAATAAACTATTAGGCTGTATCTTTTGAACCTTTTGAGCTACAGACACAATACACCAGTCTATACTGGTCTAAACGCTCTCTACTTCAAATGATGTAACTTTTATCGATTTTACATATGCTATTTAGCATAATTAGCATTAAATAGCCATTCTAGCTACAGATACGAAACTTGATTCTCATTCCAAAGTTTTACTGTTCTCATGTCATATAAAGACAGGTTTATTGATTTTACATTTGGCAATTAGTGTAATTAGCGTGAATTCAATATTACGCTGTATCTCTTGAACCATTCGAGCTACAGACACAAAAGCATCTTTGTTTAATCAGTTTAGGCTATCCCTCCTTTATATTAGGAAAGGTTATTTAATTTTACATATAACAATTAGCGTAATTACTGTTAATTTACTATTAAGCTGTATATTTTGAACCGTTCAAGCTACAGACACGAACCCAAAATTCTTTCACCAGTTTAGCTATCTCCACTTTAAATTAACAGTCCCAACACAACACGACCATGTCAAACTGCCCCCTATAGTCCAACCGTAGTAAGTGTCCTTCAAAATAAAAAAGTCCTACAAATACAACCATACATTTTGTATGCATCACCAGCGCTTAACATTAACTTTTTCGCTCCCCAGCTAGTGGCTAGTGGTTTTCCACTCAGCATTTTCACTGGCCACCATTTTGTTGTTGGGGAATTACATTTAATTTGATAAAATTAGACTATCGTGTGCTTCATCTTAACATGTCTTGTCCAGTCACTATTAGGCAAAGGTGGTACCCGACTCTACCGGACACCCCTCTGTGAAATACTTTATATACAGTGGCTTGAAAAAGACAACTATTATAGTGCTAAATTTGCCTTGTTTTCCATGTCCATTTGAGCAGCTAATGCACACTACAATGTCCTCCCTTATTAATATCAACCAAAATACACAAGCAATATATTTATTCTTAACATAACCTAGAACTATTAACATGTTATTTAAAAAGAAATATGAAATCACCCATCAGCTTTATAATTATCACAGTCAATATCATTGTTGTCTATTTTTGTTATGCTATGTTCTTGTTAATATAGACCTGCATAAAAAACCAAACAGAGCTGTATCCTTATTATTATCCTTATTAAGTTATTTTCTCCCCATCTTGGATTTGACGTCACATCTTTAATTCCCTCGACTTCAGCCTGTCAAGCCCTGTGTGTCACACCTATCTGAAGACGCAAGTAGCCAGTCTACCTTATTAATAATGGTTACCGCACTGTAATCATATTAACAAATTGGATTATGCATAATATCTCTTGAATAATATTTATTACTTAGCCCATTGTTCATGCAAAACAGTAGTTACATGAATGGTTGTCCTCAATCAACATTTAAGAAAATTACAGTACAAACTGTGTTCCTGCAAAAAACTTTGATATTGACTTGACTTGTTTGTTTCACACCATGGAAAAGCCTGCCCAAGACACATTATAATGGCGAATGGCCAACTAGTTGTGCCACTAGTTGAATCTTCAGTGACTCAAGACTGCAATTACCTCTATGACTCCATATTTCCAATTTGTACTTCTGCCATGCTTTCTTAATATGCTGAGTATGAGCACCAGTCTCAGGATCAGCAAAGTTCCTTTTATGGCAGACAGAAGACTGTGTTTCTTCAAATTTGATAATTACGCCCATATTTATGACAGGTTATGTTATCTTGGTAACTGTCAAGTTGTCATAACAAAGACATTGGCAGGTTATGTTGTCTCAGTACATGTCAAGTTGTCATAACAAACACATCCCAAAAAAGGTCAACCTCGCATAAAAAAATTACATAATCAACCAAATGGCACCTAATGACAACATCCATAAACATTCAAAATGATTCCTTCATGTGTCATGTCATGGTTATGACAGTATCATGACAGTGGCAAGTCACTCTTATGCACACCACCAAATAAAGTGTTACCGTTGCCACTATCTCTTCCGTGTGGCCCTGTTCAATCTATTACACACACCTAGAGACGATTCCCTATGATCATTGTTATGCAATCCTCTCATTATCCCTAGCTTCATATTGCCTTGCCCTCTTCATTTGTTGATTATTGTGCCTAAATCCATGTGGAGAGTTTCTTGTTCCTGTTTTCTGTGTTGCTATGGCCAGAGAGAGGATGTACAAATGGAGCTGGTATGTGGTAATGCTCATCGCCATGACCCTCAGGCTGGACAACCCATACAGGCATGTCACTGCCCTCGTCTCGTCTACCACCCATAGTTTCAGTACATGTCGAGAACAAAGGCCGGGCCAATAGGTGGAGACCACAGGCCTTTTGGCTACTGAATGGCAGCGGCAACAAGAGCTGGATTTGTGTCATATCTGTGGCCATATGGGGCACAAGTTGTGGCAGTGACTGGTAAATCCTCAGTCCTGGTACAGGAGAACAAGGGATTGTATCCCTATGCACACATCGCCAAAGGTAGGCGTACAGTGTCCTGGATGCTTACACTGGATGTCCAACACATAGGAACAGGGTCGGTCACATTCATCATTAAGCCCCTTGCCATCACCATCAACACCACACACACTGATAGCATTTTCATATCATCACAGCTGCTGCTCATAAACCCATCCATGGTCTGCCTTGGCTACTGCAACATGACTCCACTATCTCCTGGGCTAGCAGAGCGATCCTGGGGTAATCTCTGAAGTGCCAGTGGGTGTATCTCAATCAAATCTATTTATAAAGCCCTTTTTACATCAGCAGTTGTCACATAGTGCTTTTACAAAACACCAAGACTGAAACTCCAAGGAGCAAGCAACAACGGTTTTGAAGCACAGTGGCTAGCAAAAACTCCCTAAGAGGGGCCAGAATTAAGGAAGAAACCTAGAAAGGAATGAGGCTCGGAGGGGTGACCAGTCCTCTTCTGGCTGTGCCGGATGAACATTTTAAGAGTGCGAGTTGTAATAGTTAGTAAAAGCATTTGTGCTGAGTCCAGAGTCAAAAACGTAATTCAGGTCAGCAGCATGACCAGATGGACAAGGACGGGGACGGGGTCATCTGGGGGGAGGGCCCGGACAGGGCCAAACAGGCAGGAAGTCAATCCACCCACTACCTCTCCTATACAGTGGTCTGCAAATGTTTGGGCAACCTTGTTAATGTCCATGATTTTCCTTCATAAATCGTTGGTTCTTAGGATAAAAAAAATCTGTTAAATATATCATATAGGAGACAAACACAGTGATATTTGAGAAGTGAAACGAAGTTTATACCATTTACAGGAAGTGTGCAATAATTGTTCGAACAAAATTAGGCATGTGCATAAATTTGGGCACTGTTG